>JAKCPI010014208.1:0-105772 GCA_023213315.1 Euborellia annulipes | reverse complement strand
AGCAATCATTTGAAATTGGACAATTTCTTCCAATTTTCCTTTAATTTCCCCCCCCCCCTCTTCACTGACTGGAACTAAAAATTCCTGGACAACCTTGCAAGTGACCTCCCTTCCTCATTCTTTCTTTCTTTCTTTTTTTTCGGATTTGATTTAAAATAAAACGTGTTTGCAAGTTTGACCACTTCCGGTTTCTATTATATATATATATATTTTTTTTTTTGAATATCAATGTCATCTCAATTGAGCATTAAAAATAAAAAAATCGCTCTATTATGTTTTGATTTTTTTCCCACACTATTAGAACGAGAAAAATAAAACGAAAAGGATAAAATTTCGTCAATAAGGAAGGGGAGCACAATCACAAGTAGTTTATTTAAAATATCAATTCGAGGCTTTATTTAGTTGTAGCCTATAAAAAAAAAAATTCTGCGTTGTATTAGAGCCCTGAGGAATGGTCCTAAAAGTAACCGAAACGGTCCTAATAAATATAAATTGAAAATATACCTTTTGCTCTTTGGAAAAATGAAACTTTTATAACTAGGTACATATTATCAGCTATCCCGTCAAATATATATAAAAAAAAAAAACACTAGACTCTAAGTTTCATTAAAAATTTACAACAATTGTCAAATCATTTCTGATGTTGACACATAAATATCGAAATTTTAATAAATTGTTATCATTAAAAACAATTGCTTTATTTAACATTTCGCGCGCCTTCTTCAGGACAGATGATGAGCTCGACATGACCTCTCTTGAACTAGAAGCAATTTGTTTAGCTCCGCACTATGTTAGGAGATGCCGATGCCAAGGGTTCTAATTTCACGGCAAACTCAACAAGACCAAATTGTATAATTTTGCTTTTGGCTATAATTGGACCCTGTTACGCATTAGTGTGTCAAGCGCCAGCTACCGAGAATTGAGAAAATTAACATTAAAGTTTTTTGTTTTCATTGGATTATATATAATGTTTTTTGTCAATTGTGCAAATAACATTAAATATAAATTTTTTTTAGGACTTATTTCATAAAAAATATTATTAATTATAGCATTTGAAATAATATTCCGTGCTTAACTCAATTTTTAATTTTTTTTGGCGCTTGACACACTAATGCATAACAGGGTCCAATTATTTTTATCTTTTCACAATTAATAAATGATACCTAAAGATATATCCATCCCCGGCTATTAATTATAATTAACAATTAAATACATATGTAGGCCTATAGATATATATATAGTATTTATATGTCTTCTACATCCCTTACATCCTCTATCAAGAGACTCTAAATTCTTTCTTTCCCTCATTATTTTAAGGAACATATTGTTGATATTCGACATTTAGAGATTTTTGAAATGGAAACTTTTCTAGCATGGATATTGAAATTCTACCCCCAATTATGTTACGATTTTAATTTATAACACACAAAGTTAATCTCTTTTTAGAAGAGGATTAAAGGAAATGAATTTTGTTAGTTTTTTTTATTTACTAGTATAATCCTTTGAGATTTTTGAAACATCTCTCAAATATATTTATTTTATAAAGGGGGTGGGTGTATTATTGTTATTTCTCTGATATTAAATCAACTCCGAGATGTTGTTGGACATTCCTTAATAGGAGGGGGAGGTCTCCCTCCCCTCTCTTTTTTCTCCCCCTTTGCCTCCCCACCTGGCAGGCAAGCAGGTAAAGGCATGCATTGCTCTCTGCATTCGCTCTCTGCACACTCACTGAGGCTCTTCACTCTTCACTCTTCACTCTTCACTCTCCGCTCTTCACTCTTCACTCTCTCAAGTGCATCATAATATGTGATTATCTAATCTGTGTGGATATTAAAAAACAATCGCGAGTGACTGAAAACGATCCGGTGTGAATCTGTCCTGTGTCCGTGTCTGTGACCGTGTGAGGGTGTTTTTCTTTTGGATCATCATCGGTCGAGCAACAAAGTGCAACAGGTAGGAGGGAAAAACACACAGAGGGTGGGAGATTGCATCCTTACTATCAAATAAGCTCACGATCAAATTTATCGTTATTTATATCTAAATTTAAATAATTAAGTCGTTTATATCACTTACCTTGAGATCTGAACCAAATTTGTGTGCACAAACAACGATAGACTCGATTCAGGTTGCAATTTCTATGGAAACTGAAAACAATTGCAAAAAGAAACGTCAAATCTATATTTTAATTAATAATAAAAATAATCATTTGACTCTTATTTACCTTCAACTAATACTGCTTTATCTTATTTATTCGAAATTGGTTATTAACTTTTTGCTTAACAATTATATGCAATATATAGATATATATATTCTACATCCCTTTGATTCACTATCAATATCTTCTTTCTTTTTGAATGGAATGCATTCCGTCGTTAATTTAATTAACGTATTGTTGATCTTATTTTTTTCATTTTAATTAAAATTCATTTTTACAATTAATTAGTAACAATGAAATAAGGAAAATATTGCAAATTTTAATTCAATCAAACGCCAAACAAGAAAATCTGTTTATAACCTGAAAAATAATTAAATTACACTCTTGAATTTTAAAATTTTCTCTTCTAATAGATTCTTTTAAATTTTTTAATTAATAATAAAATTTTTTTTCGGTCTGTTAATTTTTCTAAAAACTTTAATTGTTAGTTTTCTCATGGGAATTGATTAAAAATTTATAACCAATTTGTGAGGATCCTTAGCTCTAATGTGAGAGTTTGTAGACACGATTATAATCAAATTATTTTAATGAGATTTTATAGCTATATAATATTTTTAATTATTAACATTATTTAACAAAAATACGTTGAATAGAAAAGGGAATTTCATCTAAAATATTGAATTTTATTTCGTTTTTTTTTTTCTTGCAAATGAGCAAATGAGCAAATGGGGCACATTGTTTCCTTTCTTCCGGCAATGCAGGAAATATTTTTTTAACCTCTCTAAATGATATTCATTCCCCTTTCCTGAAATTGATAATTCGCATGATATAAACCAGTTCAGTATTCATAAACCTTTAACCTATTTGAGGGCTTATTTAAAAGTTTTTTTTTTTTTTTTTTCACCCAGTCTCTACCAGAATATTTAAAGCGTGTTCGTTAAGAAAGATTTTTACAATAAATAATTCCAATTTAATCAAATTGAAATGTTTTGATTAAGAAAAATGTCAATAGAATTTTTTTTATAGAGAAATAATAGACCTTATTTTGCCAACACGATGGAGGGGGGTCAAGTATTACGTAAGCTGATTTAGGCTCCCCTCCCTCTCTCCCTGTCGTTAACAGCAACACGAAATTTGAAAAAATAAAAAAACCCTAAACACTTAGGATTAATTATTAATAACTAAGATAATATGATTTATTTATTTTAAAAATATTAGTTTGGTTGACTAATCTCAAGGCTGCACCCTCGGCGCTCACTGTAACCTATTTTTTATTAATAAAAAATGACATTTTATATACGCTCTACATCTCTTGAATCCATTCCCAATAATGTATATTCTTTGATTTTGATAGTTGACAGCTTTACTAATCATAGATATTTGACTATGACTTTCGAGGCTTTTCTCATCTAGTTAAGCTAATCATATGATTAAATAAGAGTCCAGATAACCACAGGCTCAACTAAATGGTAAAATTAGAAACACAATTCTTGTTTTTTTTTCGAAATTTTTAAATTTTTATGAATAAGCTTTAATTAATTTTTATAAATGAATCCTTTACTAAGTTGGCTAACTTCACAAGACTTTCTTTATATTAGAAAACGCTCTATCGATGATATTATCGGATAAGTTTGCTAGTTGATTGGAACTTTGTCTCTCTCTAATGTGTATTTAGTCAGAGCAGAATTGTTCTTCTTTTGCTGATGACCTTGCCAAGTTGGGTGTTGTCTGTCTGTCTAGAGGGGACCGTTTCGTTTCAGTTTAATCCTCCTCGTTTCTTTCTTTTTTTTTTTTTACAGGACCTGGACCGGTCCTGGACAACTTGAGAACCCATAGCCAACTAACCAACCAACCAACCAGCCTTCTCTCTTCTCTTCTCTTCTCTCTACTAGAAATTCAATTTTTGAATCTCTCTCTCTCTCTCTTTTTAACGAACAAACTAAACGCCAGGGAGCGAAACACGAAATAAATATTTATTTACTGTTTGATTCAATATACACAGAAATAAAAAAAGAAATTTTACCCCAATAAATTCAGAAACTAGTGATGAGAAGTGGCTGTAGACTTTGAATTGGGTATAGGAGACTTTGCAGCCAAGGGATGTTTCGGTCGCAAGTCACGACCTTCCTCAGGACGATTAATTTTTTTTTTTTTAGAATACTGTCAATCTTGTATTCTAACAATTAATCGTCCTGAGGAAGGTCGTGACTTGCGACCGAAACGTCGAAGGTTAATAAAAAGTTTTTTTTATTTAATTCCTTGGCTGCAAAGTCTCCTATACCCAAAATAAAAATAATATAAATAGACATTTTCAGGGGTTCGTTGAGCTATTTAAACTATTTTTTAACAAAATAATTGTTTTGGTGATGAGGAGATCGCCTAAATCCTATTCGCATGAACTTAAACACACTTGACAAGCATGCATGTGCAATCTTTTTGTACCAGCATGCGCATATTCCCTTATGGCATAAGCATGCTTGTGCAAGCAATAGCTTATGCCGAAAAATTAACCTAAAAATGTCAAACTCGAAAGGTTATTTATTCAAAGATAAGCTTGTGAATTTACAAATAATGTAAATAAAAGGGGCGTGCCTCTTTTGAGAAACTCTAATCTATGCGAATTTGACTATTTAATAATAAAAAAAATATATTTATTTATTAAATTACTGCACATTGTTATTAAACAAAAAATTTTGTTTTCGGGATCTTACAATTGTTAGACTTTAAACGATACACAATTATTTAAAAAGGCATATTTATTTATATCAGTGGGTATCCAAAATTAGTAGTTATAAAAATTGGTTCGTTAATTTTTGAAATAATATCAAAAGAGAGGCAATTTACCTTGCGATTAAATATTTATCCAGTTTGTTTGTAATTATTGTGTTCTATTGGCTCATAGGGTCACGGCACGTTACGCACAATAACAAATTATGTTTAATTCATTAGGCAATTAATTCTGACACTCGTTGTCATCATCATCATCTGTCGCTATTGCTTGCTTGCTTGCTTGCTTGTTCCACCCTTCCATCTGTTGTTAGACATATGTAATACTATACACATAGTGTACATACCAATACATGTATGAAGAGAAGTATTTATTTCACATAAACAAAGAATAAAAAAACAAAAAAAAAAAAATATAAAATCCTTCCTTTCTGCCATTTGAAGTTCTAATTTATATAAAAGGTTAAAATTTAATATATTATTTGAATATTACTTTAATTTTCAGAATAATAATTGTTAGATTTAATTATTTTAATTTATTTGTCCCTATTAATGATGTTATTTGTTATTAAAAACTTACCTTAAAACTTTAAATAAAAAAATAAGTTAAGTTACTGGCGAGATTTATATTAAAAGTTTTGCAACTCTTAATACTAAAATAATTATAAATTAATTAAGGATTTTAACAATAATAAACTTATATAATTATTCTAATTAATTAAAAAGATAAAAGAAATATTTAAAATTAAATTCTTGATTGTTGCCAATTATTATTAAATGAAATCCCCAAAATCGAAATTCAAATTTATGTTATTTAATAAGCCTATAGTTATTAATTATGTGGCATTCACAGCGAGTGTAAATGCAAATGCGCTACCTAATCAATTGATTCTAATTCCAAAATCTTAAATTAAAATTAGATAGATTATGTTTGTAAATCGTAATGAGTGTTTGTGTATTAATTAGGGGATGAGCTGGGATAATCCACAAATAAAGGGAGGGGGAATCCGTTTTCCAGGCATTTGCTCCAATTGGTTTACTACATATTAAAATCTTGTTTTTTTTCCCTGGAAGATAGACAACCTAAATGGCCAAATATTTTATTAAAAGTACAAGTTTCGATACCACATCCCTACTTATATATTACCATTTGTTTATTTTTGGCAAAAATTCGTTAGATCAAACAAGGAAATTATTTAGTATAAAATAATTATAGAAACTTCGCATTAACAGTTGCAAAAAAAAAAAAGAAAGTCAATAATATGTGGAACTTGGTCCAGTTGCCACCGTTACAATATAATTACAAATAAATCCCTAAATGCCCTCAGCAGCCGAAATAGGAATAATTAAAAAATTTAAAAAAAAGTCAATTAAAAAAATAATTTGTTTCTTATTTACCTCTATTATTTAACACCATGAAAAACTATTGTAATCACCATATCGACTTTTTCTAAATTATTTATCAACTATTTTTGCTTAACAATTTAATATATCTGTATTTATATGCATTCTACATCTCTTAGATTCATTGTCAATAAACCAATTATATTCTTTGTTTTTGAATCCCTTTGGTTTTTAATCAATTTATAATCTTAATGATTGTGGAATTTAGATTTTAAATAAAATAAAAATCCTTTAATAGATTTGTGCACGTCTTTGGATCAGACAAGACTCGATCGACATATGGCAAGAATTACGCGGTATATCAAGTCAATGGCCTCTAATTCACACATCGCCGCTCACACCAACAAAATTAAAACAATTTGTGTGCGTTTTGCCTAAAACAAAAAAATTTTTACATGCCTCTTTTAACGAGTATTCCTGAAATCTCATAAAACGTCATTTAGTGCCGGCACTTTGACTGATTGAAATTGAAAAAAAAAAAGTCATTTCCGATTTCTATATTTTTGTACACCCAAGGGTGGTGAAGTGCAGAAGAATAGACCCTTGGTTCATGGGGTAGGGGGTCGGTCCGGGGTCGATCGGCCCCTTTACACCTTTCTTTCTCTTTACCTGATTTCTTTCTTTCTTTTTTGTATTTGTGTGCCCCCCCCCCCCGTCCCGTCCCGTCCCGTTGGCGGTGTTTTTGCATCTTGCCCTCCTCGATGGCCGTTATCGGGATCATAGATCAGTCATGATAAGTAGAGTGTGATTGGGGCGGAAAAGAGACGAAGTTAACGATGCGTATCGAGAGAGAGAATTTAAGTGAAATATATAGGTGTGGAGTTATTCAAGGGCCACAAATTGTCATAAATCACATATCTGACAAACACACATTATGAATGTAATTAATGTTAATTTATATCACTAAGAATTAATCCTTTCAAGATTAATCATACTGAAAAATCTCTATTAAATAAAACTAAATCTCATTAAATTAAGTTAACTAGTTACAAATTCACATTACAAAAAAGCTTATTATTTTATATTTTAACCACAATCGAGTTCTTGAACTCAGCCAGCCAATCAAATTATATACATTAAAGTAGGGAAAGAGTCCCGGGGTCTAAATGGCTTCAAATGCAGAAAAGGATTTAAAAAATAATTGATTTTAGAATTTTAATCAAAATTGGAGCAAATTTTGAAAAAATCGAAAAATACTGAAAAAGTGCATCAGTAAATAAGTCTCTTATTTTTAACTTCACAATTAATAAAAAAAAAAAAAACAAACTAAACTCATTGTTGAAATTATTTATTGTTAATTAATTATTCCTTTTTCGTGGCCTGCCTGCCGCCCCGCCCCCCCCCCCCCCCCCCCACCCCAGCCGGCGCGGTTCCCTAGCCCAGTTTGTTTTTTATTTAGTTCAGTTGGATGCTGGCATGACTCGAAACTCCTGATGCTTAAACCCCTAATTTATTTATTTCGTTTTTAGTTTTATGTGGTATAAGTTGAGGGGGGGAGCGGAGGGGGGGGGGTGGGGGGGGGGGGGGAAGGAGAAGAGAGGGTTGGTTTTTTTTTTTTAAAAAAAAAAAATTATTATTATTATTATTTTTTTTTATTGTTCAGGCCTTTAGCCCTTGGCCATCGGCTAATTAATTAATTAAAAATAACACAATTTATTAAAAAAAAAAAAATTAATTCTAAATTACATAAGAAAAGAATAAATAGGTTTGTTCGTTTCAAATGGATGGAGAGCATATATAGCTATATATAATAATAATAATTGTACAATTTAAGATATAGGCCTACATAAGAAATTACATTTAGTTTGATAAATGTTGGACTTCGAGTCTTTGCTCCCAATCCTAACCTTTCCTGAACTAGGTACTTATATTCCTTGCTTATATTTAGATGAAGAAAATTTAAAAATAGACACCTCCGAATACACAATACGACATAAAGAAAATAATTAATTAAAAATTAAAAAAAAAAATTATTCTGAATTATATTAGAAAAGAATAAATGTTAAATTCAAAGAGATGTAAAAATTTTGGAAGAGAATCAAAGAGATGGAGAGCGTATATAGAGCTATATATAGGTATAATTTTATAAAAATAAAAAAAAAAAGGAGGAAAACAAAAAAAAAACAAACAAACAATTCCTTGTTGTTGTTTGTTCTTCGCCCAGCACCTCCCCCTTTTTCTTTTTTTTTTTTTTTGGGTTTTTTTGTTTTGCGCAACCCCCAAATCTCATTTACATTTTTTTTTTTTTTAAATTGAATATTTTTGGAGTCAAAAATAATTTACACCGTGGTGTGTATATTGTTTTTTAATAATATTGTGTGTATAATTTTTTATAAATTGTTTTTTTTGAAAGTTTTTTTTAAAAAGAGGGGGTTCCACGACACCCCCCTCTGAAAAGGGGAAAAAGTAAAACCACCCGGAGTTGCCCCCCCCGGGGTATATGTATACATTGTCTCTATGTAAATAAATATTTAAAAAAATACATTTATGTCTTTTCGGACTTTATTTGATATTTATTATTAAATTCATATATATATATCAGGATCCAGGCATATTTATTTATCAATATTGACATCTTTCTTTACTCTTTTATTTATTTTTTTCTATAGATACTTCAATTTTTTTGATTATTATGAAAACGCAATAAAAGAATGGTTTTAAAGGATAATCGAGTGATTGCAAAGAATTAGGGGTAAACAAAAAAAGTAAAAAGGCGAGAAACGAACGAACGAACAAATCTGACAAGCAAGCAAGCACAGCTGGTAAGGCAGCTGTCTTTCTTTTGGTCCCTTTTTTGGTCATGTCTTTGAAATTGCATATGCTCTATTTATATACAAGACAGAACAGTTCTTTCAATTATAATATATGACAATTGAATGAATGTCTTCCCTTCCTCCCTTTTTTTTATTTCCTTTTGACTTGTATATATATATTTAAACAGAAAATCCAGCTTTCTATTTGTATTTTCTTAATCTAATTCCATGTTATTTTGAAGAAGGAACAGCTGACTGAATATGTCAGGAATTTGTCACTTGTGTTATACCAGAATATCTATCTCTCTGTAAATATTGATTATATTTTTTTTTTTTTTTTTTTGAACATATTGCATATGTTATTTATTACAATAATTTTTATTTTCTATCGGGGGGGAGTTTTACTCTAAGGTATGTTAAATTCAAAGAGATGTAAAATTTTGGAAGAGAATCAAAGAGATGGAGAGCGTATATAGCTATATATATATGCCTTCTAATTGTTTTATTTTTTTTATTAGCCTTTTCGGCATCTTAGGCCATCTATAATCTTTAATTTTTTTTTTTAAATTTAAAAATGAATTTATTGTTATTATTAATCACATATTAATTAAAAAATTTTTAAAATAAGCTTAGATAATTTATTTAAAAACCCACTGTCAAATTAGTTCAGCATTCTTGCAATAGATGGCAGGCTAGTCTAACAGCCGATCCCCTATTAGCCTATATATTTATATATTTTTATGCTTTTATAAAAGATACATAATATATAATAACATTTATTGTTAAAAGATCAATGAAAATCAAGCAAATGCATTAAATATTATTAGCTACCATTCTGACATCTCTTGGGAAATTTTCGTAATAGGTGTTTTTTTTTTTGGCTTACTTTTTAAGCCCGCTTATCGGGAAAAATATGCGTAACATCTACACTACTAAACCCTCTTAAACGGGAATCGAGTTTCATCTCTCCGCCCCCCCCCCGAAAATTTATTTTAATAAAATTGGGTACCATTCAATTGAAATAAATATCGACGGGATGAAAATGGCCTCCGATGCCGAAAAAGAAAGGAGATCCGGAAGGGGATGAAGCCTTCTGGTAACCCCAACAAAGGGTTTTGTTGCTTTCTAAAAAAAAAAAAAAAAAAAAATTCACACGGGTAAAGAGAAATGGAAATTCGGGCAAAGAGGGCTGAGGAAGAATTTTATGTTAATTAATTCCCCGCCAACAAAATATACAAAAAAAAATTACTGTAAATCTCTTTCAAAAATTAAAATAGTGAAGCTATCTTCATTATAATTTTTTTTTTTTTTTCTTAATTAACAAATATTTTTGATTATATTATTTAAAAGCTGCCATTTTTCTAATTAAAATTTGATAACACACTTGTATTTAAATGTGTGATGCAAGTGAATTAAAAAAAAACTTATTTTGAAGTGGAGAAAGCGGCGTCATCCGCCATTTTTTTTTTTTTGCACAACAATCAAAAAGAAGTTTTTTTTTTTTAAGACTTTTCGGCATCATAGGTTATATAGACTTTAACGACAGGCCTACTAATTATTGTAAAAAAATAAAAAAACGAAAAGCACAAAAATATGAAAAAAAAGCAAGCAAAAAAATCTTGAATTAAAAGTTGTTCTATAAGCATAAAATTTGAACAAAAGCAACTTTAGCAAACAATCTCTCTACACATACCAATGGCGAATACGTTTATTTTTAATATAAAATTTAAGAAATTAATATTTAAAAATTTGATTTGTATATACAGTTTATATTTTGGTAAACAAATACAGAATGTAACTTTAATTTACCGAAAGTAAGAGAAAGTCGTGTGCGTGCGGCCAGTCACACCAGATTACCCCCCCCTGGATGAATCCTTGACTCATACCTTACTACTAAATTACTACTATTACTATTACGAAATATTAATTAGGAAAGGAAAAAGCGAGGGTCCACCGCAAGCGGGCCCGGCGACCGTAGAGGGGGGTGGAGGGGGCAAAGCCCGGCGAAGGCGGGATTTACTCAGTTGTCGAAGAATGAACGTTTTTGCTGAATGATTTGATTTTTAAAAATCTGGTATGACTAGTCGCACAGCACACAACTTTCTCTTACCTTCGGTTGTGTTCTGTGCTTCCACACCAGATTTTTTCTATCTACATATATTTAGTTTCAGACGATAATTTAAAGGCGCATTCTGTATTTGTTTGCCAGAATATAAATACAAATCAAATTTTTAAGTACTAATTTTTAAAATTTTACATTAAAAATAATTTTTTTTTTTGAAAAAAAGTATTTTTATTTCAAATCTCGGGGGGAGGGGGCATTACCCCCTTTACCCCCCCCCCTTGAAATAATTTCTTGATAATTCAAAAAAATTTTAAATTTAGGCTATGTATAGCTCGTAAAAAATTGAAATTGGCTATTTGAACTTAAAATAGGCACTAAAAAAGGCATTTATAGATGAAATAGGCACTAAAACCCAGAATCGGCCAAAATAGGCATTATAGGCACTAACAAATGCCTCTTCTTTTATTCAGAATTTCATGAAACGTATACATATCATATTGGCCTAAATTTTAAGCCATAAATTAAAAAAAGGCAAATAGGGCGAAATCCGAGCCCTAATAATAACTAAATTCAATAAAATAAATCTTATCTGATTTCTTAAACCAAATTTAATCACCAAAGTAAGAATGAATTGAAATAATAATTAAATAAAATAAATAAAATCATCGGACTGCCTGGGGTCCGAACCCTCTACCCTTGGTGCAAAAGGAAATTATCATTACTATATTCCAATCCAGTGCCTTTACATCCATAGAATATATAAATGCAAAGAATACATAAATATTTCTCTATACATTTTCTATGGGAGAAATCGTAACTTTAAGAATTAATAACTCAAAAAGTCATAGGAATTTCGTGACTCAAGTATTTTTCCTGGACTCTCCATAACGTCCTTTATAAGACTACAAAATTTCGTTTCAAAATTCCAAAGGGAAGTTGATCAAACAGACCGTGACAGACGGACACTTATACCCGTATTCATAGTTGTTCCTTAAGGAAGAAGGAACCCTTAAACCTCAGTTCTTGTTTCATAAACGTTCCTTGAGCCAAAAGGCTTCCCTACATGCTCCCTTTTCCCAAGGGAAGTCGCGAGGTCACTTAAGGGAGATTTTATAACCTTTTATAACCTATTTCTTATATTTGTAAATAAATTTATTTTTTTTTTCTCCTCAACCAGGGTCTATTTGAATCGCTTTCTGCAGAAAGGCATCTAGTCCATTTTCAGTTTTTTGATAAATTTTTTTTAAATAGGTCAACACATCGTTTACTGCATAAAAGGCACTTGTCCACCAAAAAGTGAGGCTTCAGTTTTCATAATTCATCATTTAAAATCCTCTTATTATGTTTTTAAACCATTTTTTGCCTCTCCTAGAAATTTTTAAAATATGGACGTTGCCTTTCTGCCGTAAGCGATTCATTTGTTCTGAATGTCAATTAATAAATTTAATTTAAATATTTTAAATTATTCATTATATATACCGTATATATATTTATATTTATTAATTTAATGGATTAAAATTTCAAATAAATATGGATAATGATTTTTTAAACAAATCATCAGACGAGTAATTTGAAGACGAAAGGGAAGGTAATCGAATTCAATTGTAACCTTCTAAAAAATTATTAAAACTTCAAAAGAACTTCTAAAAAATATCTACGAGATTGTGAAAATAAAATAGAATTTTTTGATGAACTTCCCTTTCGTTAAAGATACAGAGACTCTTGTTCGAGTAGTACATTCCTGAGCCATATAATTTTTTATCACTCTTTCCCATGCTTCTGCCTTTTCTTTTAAAGTAATGGCATATATTTGTTTTATTTTCAATAGCGTTTTCTTCACTCACAAATTGGGCAAAAAGCAATTTCTCTTACTCAATGTAATTTTTTATTTCCATTTGATTATTTTATTATGACCTGTAGACCTTTATAATGAAAAATGAGACAATTTTGGTTCGGGTAAGGTTAGTTTCGGGCAGTCAAATTGCTAACTTCATGTCATTTATCACTAAAAATCCCTAAAATATTACTTCCAATTGCCTCCTTAGCAAAGGAAGACCTGAGATCCGTCTATGAAATAAGGAGGCCTTGAGTTTTCAAGGCTTCCTTAGCGAAGGCTTCCTTTTCCCCTAAGATAAGGCTTGTTTATGAATACGGGCATTAGCTTTTATTATAAAAGAATAGAAATTTTAAATTTCTTTTTATTCATCAGAAATGACGATTGATTAATCAATAGCATTAAAATAAGAATTTATTAAGAAGCAACCCTGTTATGATAAATGAAGATATAACCTCCACCACCACCTACGTGTGTGTATGTGACTTTCACTCTCTTTCTCTCTCTCTCTATTTTTTTTTTTTTTTTTGGTTCACACGAGAAGAGATAATCCTCTCTGGGAATGGGAACATTGATAGTTTTGCGACCCTTCACACACACAATCCCCCTCCCCATTTGCAAACTTCCCCCCTCGTTCTTCTTCTTCTTCTCCTTCTTTCTTAGGGCTGATCTAGTTCCGCTTTTTGCTTCACCCCAAAAAGGGAAGGGGCCCTGTCAGGGGGGAAAGTAGAGCAAGAGGCAGCCAGGTGTTGTTATACCCCCCCCCCGCCCCTCCCCCCAACTGATTTTGAATCTCTGATGTTGCCACACCATCCATGATCATATGGCTGGCTGTGATGATGATCTTCTTGAGATGGGTTAACTTGGCGTAATTGCAAATAATGGCATGTACCAGCTCAAAAAGAGAACATTTAAATGCAAATTGATTTTAAGGTTGTTCGGATATTAAAGCACTTTGTTAGATTAAAAGCTAATTTTTTAATATGTTATTAATCACTATCAAATACGTTTAAAATAAAATTTTGAAGCAGATCTGACGCAGGGTTATCGTGTAATTAATTTTTAAAATTTGAAATTTAACATGTAGCCTATGGGGTATGTCGACGAAACGCACACATATCGAATTATATAGCCACCTCTGCAATAGATAAAATAAAAAAACAAAAAACTTACATTTTTATCAATTCACTTCCGAGGGATAGGTTAAACATAAAATCAAAATTTTCTGCCGTTCGCTTTTAAAGATATTTTAACAAGAAAGTCAAAAAATTCTTGAAAATGACAGTCGCCAATATTTAAAAATGAGACTCAGATCAGTCTGGCAACGTCGCATAAAATAATACTCTTTTCTCGCTGTCAGTTACATTTTTTTTTTCAATTTTAAAATACTTTTTCTCGCAAATCGTCCATTGTGTTTAAACTGATTTGCATTAAACATTGTAATATATTAAATAAAATAAAATTGAAGGCTTTTAAGATTTAAAATAAACAGCTGTCAAATACGAATGTTGCCAGTTCTATATTACGTGAAAAACTGCTCAAGTCAAAAGTCATTCATTTATTATTTTTGGTAATTAAATTATTAACTTAATACACTTATAAACTATGATAGGTCACGACGAAATTATAATAAGGAATTTTGGCATTCTAATTTTTAATTTTATTTAAAAAAAAAATTTAGATTCTATTATGACTTACGGGGTACTATCTGAACAACCTTAATTACGGTAAAAATTAACACTTGATACGTATTTCAGCATTTCCTTGTCATCATCAGAAGTGATTCCATGGTGACAAGGAATTGTCGAAATACGTATCAAGGGTTAATTTTTTTTTTTTTTTTTTTTTTTTTTGAGAAGGATGAATAAATAAATCCGGAGCTGATGATCAGGTAATTTATTTGGATTACTTGGGTCCGCTATAAGTCGACGTTTCAGCGCCAAACCGACTCCATCTTCAGGAGCATGCGGTGTCAAAAAAAAACAAATAGCCCTCAATTATGTCATAAAAGCTATGATTAATCTCGCTAGAAGACATGTGGTAAATAAATCATTCTTCGTAGACCAGTGGTTCCCAACCTTTTCTGGAGGTTGTCTATCACCTATCGCCCCCCCCCCCCCTTTTCATTTTCATTGCATGATTTAAAATTTTTAACAAAAAAGTACTTTATTTCAAAGTGAATCACTCAAGTTCCTCAGATAACGTTTTCTTTTTCAAAGTCAAAAAATCTGGTGTGACTGGCGCACAGCACACAACTTTCTCTTACCTTCGGTAATCGAAAGTTGTGTTCTGTGCTTGTCACACCAGATTTTTCGTGTCGACATGTATTTAGTTTCCGACATGACAGTACGGAACATATGAATTCAGATGTAAAATTTATAAGTATGGGAAAATATTTATATTTTGTTACCATGGCAACCATTTCTCCTATCTTCCCTATGAAATACAAGAGTAAAGTGGTCTTCAGAAGATTTCAATCGCAAAATGAGAATATACATTTGAAAGAGCATCTAAAAAATAATTGATTTTTGAATTTAAAAAAAAATCGTTGGAGCAAATTTTGAGAAAATCGAAAAAAACTGAAAAAGTACATCAGTAAAGTACTAGTACTCTTTGGCCGATTTTGATTAAAAGCTTATTTTTCCGGTCCCGGGGGGTGTTTAACTTAAATATAAAATTTCAACCTCATAGCTCAATTCCTTCATGCTTAAAATTGAACACACACACACCCACCCACCCACCCACCCACCCACACACAGACAGACCATGTCGCGAAAACCACTTTTTTGGATTCAGGGGACCTCAAAACGTGAAGATCCATCAAAATCTCGACATCGAATTTTTCACATGAATCCAATACTTTCTCTCTATATATATATTACATATATACATAGGTAAGAGAAAGTAAAAATACAACACCTGCAGAAATAGTGACTGAAACGTTGAAACTTTCAAATGGAAGCCAGGAAAGAAATCAGACAAAAATTTAATCAATCTTTATCTAATTTTTAATTTCGATTGCCGACGTTTCGGACGCAAATCGCATCCTTCCTCAGGACGAATCGAAATTAAAAATTTGATAAAGAGTGATTAAATTTTTGTCTGATTTCTTTCCTGGCGTAACCTTTTAAAAATCTAATAATAATTTTATTTTTATGAAGAAAATAACAAAAATGGATCTTTTTTCTGTCAATCTTTATTTAATGAAAACAAAAATGACAAAAATTATTAATCAATTCTAGATTGGAATTATCTTAAGACTATTTCATTTTTATGTCAATATTTTTTCCTCTTCTTTCCTGACCATCCTGTAAATAGGAGATTTTTCTCTTTGATTTGTTCTTTTAAATTTTAGTAAAGTCTAATAATTTTTTGAAATTCGGCCTTTAAGCACCCCAAATCGCCATTTTTGTGAAAAAAATGCATATTTTTATTTGAATCTTCCAACTGAGATATCAATATGCAAATATCCCCACCACTAACCCTTCCACCCGCTAAAAGACAAATTAAAAACACCGAATGTTTTTTTATTATTAATACTTTACTTTTAAATTTATAAATCAATTATTTTTTAGATGCTCTTTCAAATGTATATTCTCATTTTTCTCTCAAAATTGTTTGATATATATCTACTAAATAAAAAAACAGGGCCATCCATAATGTATCTAAACTTTGTTTTTTATCAAATGAGTGGAAACAAAATAGAAATGAAGAGGAGATCCGGGAGGGGATGAAGCCTTCTGGTAACCCCAACAAAGGGGTTTGTTGCTTTCTAAAAAAAAAAAAAAAAATTCACACGGGTAAAGAGAAATGGAAATTCGGCCAAAGAGGGCTAAAGAAGAATTTATGTTAATTAATTCGCAGCCGCCATTTAATCAGTAGAATCTACAAAAAAAAAGTGTAGCTATCTTTATTACAAAATGTTTTTTTTTTCTTAACTAACAAATATTTTTAATTATATTATTTAAAAGCTGCCATTTTTCTAATTAAAATTTGCTAGCACACTTGTATTTGAATGTGTGGTGCAAGTTAATTAAAATAATAATTTTATTTTGAAGTGGAGAAAACGGCGTCATCCGCCATTTTTTTTTTTTTTTTTTTGCATGACAATCAAAAAGAAGTTTTTTTTTTTAAGTCTTTTCGGTTATATAGACTTTAACGACAGGCCTATTAATTATTGTGCTGTGTAACCTGTCACACCAGATTTTTAAAAATTTTATTTATAAATATTCCACAGTTTAATTCTATGTTATTTTTGTAAAAAAAAAAAATAATAATAATTTAAATAAATTTTTAAATTAATCTTTTGGGTAAAATAGAATTAATTATGATCATTAGAAAATTAATTACGTGACGTGTCGTCACTTCACCATAGGCAGAATAAAAATATATAAATTTCTTTTTTGTCTTTTGAGAAGAAAATCAATTCCTACTTTTGGTCAAAGGAGAATAAATGATATAATTAATAATTATATGATTTTTTTTTTTAAATTTATTTTTCCAATTATATGATTAAAGTACGTTTAATTTTAATTATAACGTAATTATAGATTGTTTACAAAAAAAAAAAAATAAAATAAAAATGGCGGATGACGCCATTTTCTTCATTTCAATAAAAAAAAAAATAAATAAATAAGAAAAACAATTTTAAAATAAATCTTAAATAGGGAAAACTTTTTTTAGGTAACATAACAAAAATTTTAAATTAATTAATTTCATTATAAAAATTCAATTTAATTTTTAATTTGACTAATAAAGTTTTATTCATATTATTGTTTTCCTTATGAAGAAACTATCGTAATCATGGGGGGGACAGCTCTATGGGAAGAATGTTTATAAGTTTTTAGTTGTCTGATATGTGGCTAGATGGCAATACTAGACTAGTTAAAAATTTATCCTGTAGAGTTCGTTCCAATCGCCAACAAAATAACATTGTTTCATGAGTTTAATAACAAATAAAAAAAAACATTATAAATTTGAATTAAATAAAATTGTAACGTGCCCTACTCAATTAATCACACGCAATTATTGCCCTTCGTATTTAATATGCCCTACGTGTTTAAAAAATGGGAAAGAAAGAAGTAAGTTCTTAATTTGTTGCTCTTATAATTAAATTTAATTATAATTTTTTTACAATTTTCAATAAATTTTTTTAACACTAATTTCTCTTTTTTTCATTTACTGTTCATTTTCAAATAATTGTTTTAATCTTTTTTTTTATTTTATCATACCGATGAACATATATATTAATATCAAGGGCGGATACAGGGGGGGTAAAGGCGGTAATTACCCCCCCCCGAGATTTGAAAAAAAAAAAACAACTTTTTTTTCGAAAATAAATTTATTTTTAATGAAAAATTTTAAAAACTAATACTTAAAAGTTTGATTTGTATTTATATTCTGGCAAACAAGTCCAGAATGCGCCTTTAAATTACCGAAATAAAGAAAAAATTGCGTGCTGTGCGACCAGTCACATCAGATTACCCCCTCTCCCCGAGAAACACCTCTGGATCCGCCCTTGATTAATATACAGAAAATATTGAATAAATATCAAAAATTCAATACGGATTGGACGAGATTTTTCCTGTGCAACTATCACTCCAGTATTTTAAACAAATTAAATTTTTCGTGAGCAGTTTTTTTTATTTTTTTTATTTTTTTTTATTTTTTTTTATTTAAGGTCTTTTTCGGCATCTAAGGCCATTTAGACCCCTTCCCTATTAAGTTCAAATGATTAGTAGCCAATTCAAATAAAATAAATTTTTCTCGCTTGAGACGGGAAGCGAACGCGGGACCTTAGGCACGAGAAGCTAATGTCTTCTCTCTGAGCCACGGGTCTCCCGCGCAAAATAATAGGTCGACACGCGTATAGAGGGCGCTAAACTTATAAACAATTTTTAACCTGGAGCTGTCCCATCTTGATTGTATGATCTGTGATCGTAATATAAATTTTATTATATATATATTATTTGAAGGTTAATTAATTTTTGATTTTTTTCTAACTAAATTTCAAGCAGTGACGGATCCAGAGGAGTTTATAGGGGGGTAATCTGGTGTGACTGGCCGCACAGCACACAATTTTTTCTTATTATCAGTAATTTAAATTAAAAATATTATTATTATTGAATTGAAAAGATGTAGAACGTATATATCTATATCTATATATAAACGTCACTTCACCACATATAAATTTCTTGTTTATCTTTTGAGAAGAAAATCAATTCCTACTTTTGGTCAAGGGAGAATAAAGGATGTATAATTAATAATTATATGATTAAGGTACGTTTATTTTCATTATTATACACACACACACAAGCACAAACACCCGGAAGTTGATTCTTCTTTCAAAACACTATAATCATAGGAGATGTTTAATTTCAAAGCTCCGATTGAATTTATTCATATTTAATTGGAAAGGACATATTTGGACGGGAGGGGAAAAAAAAACAAAAAGAAGGAGAAGAAGGAAGGCACGCGTCTTTTGAGAGGAGAAAACAAAAGGGGGAAGAGATTTTTTTTTTTTTTCTTCTTTTGTTGTGTGGATTTGTAAAGAAGAAGCAAAAGAAAGTCCTGTAAGGGATTTGAAAGAAGAAGAAGGGAAAAAAAACGTTAAATCGCGTCCATCTGCTTTGCGTTTGCACCCGGCCCCCCTCCCCCCCTCCCCGTCCCCTTATTCCTTACCTATACTCTATATAACTGATACTTTCATGCTGATTGATTGATCAGGACATTTCTTTTTTTGAAATGACAAATTCCAAATTATATTTTTTTATTATTTATTTATTTTAAAAATATTAGTTTGGTTGACTCCACTTTCGACGTCGACTGTACCCTACTTTTAAATAATAAAAAAATGACATTTTATATACGCTCTACATCTCTTTGAATTCATTCCTAATAGTGTATATTATATTCTTTGATTATCATAGCTAGTTGACTATGAGTTTCAAGTCTTCTTGCATCTAGTTAAACTAATCATATGTTTAAATAAGAACCTGAGTCGGAGTTAGTTAGCAAAGACCCGGTTTAAGGTTTAACTAAAGGATGATATTAGAAACACAATTCTTGTTTATTATTATTATTATTTTTTTTAATTGTTAAATTTTTGTTAACAAATTAATTATCGGGTCATTCCACGTCAGTTCAACCAGGCCATTTCACCCACAATCTCAGATTTTTATGAAACTTGGTATGTTTGTTCTATATATAGAGATAAGTAACAGCACCAAATTTCAATTTTTTATCTCACTTAGTTTTCGAGTTATGGCACTTTAAAGTTTTGATTTTTTCACCTTGCGCGGCTTGGCTTATGCCAAACAAAATGTGACATAAAAGAGAAAATAATTTCTCATTTATTTATTTGACATCCAATCTTGATGAAATTTTTTTGGTAGGTTCTTGAAACAATAAGGAATTAGAAAAAAAATATATCACGAATCTAAGTTAACCCTAAAATATAAAAAAAAATTCATATTGTTGATTTTTTTTTAGTTTTGAAAAACGCAAACATGCTTTAGCGCTAAAGCCAATATCTCTAAAAGGGAATGAGATATTCAAGAAATTTTTTTTCCTAAATAATCTACATGAAATGGGCTTTAATTTAGTAAAATAAAAATTTTGTGTATTTTGTTCCCTCTATTTCTAAAGTCCATTGCAAGTTTCAATATATAGTTTTACATGTTAAAAAGGTTTCAAGGGCAAAATGAAAATATACATTTTAAAGAGCATTTAAAAACTAATTGATTTATGAATTTTAATCAAAATCGGTTGGAGCAAATTTTGAGAAAATGGAAAAAAACTGAAAAAATACATCAGTAAAGTACTAGTAGTTTTTGGCCGATTTTGTTCAAAAGCTTATTTTGAGTGTCCGGGAGGGTACCTAACTTAAATATAAAATTTCAACTTCCTAGCTCAATTATTTCATTGCTTTAAATTGAACACTGTGCGTGTGTATGCTTAAAACTGAACACACACGAAAACACAGTGTTCAATTTAAAGCAATGAAATAATTGAGCTAGGAAGTTGAAATTTTATATTTAAGTTAGGTACCCTCCCGGACACTCAAAATAAGCTTTTGAACAAAATCGGCCAAAAACTACTAGTACTTTACTGATGTATTTTTTCAGTTTTTTTCCATTTTCTCAAAATTTGCTCCAACCGATTTTGATTAAAATTCATAAATCAATTAGTTTTTAAATGCTCTTTAAAATGTATATTTTCATTTTGCCCTTGAAACCTTTTTAACATGTAAAACTATATATTGAAACTTGCAATGGACTTTAGAAATAGAGGGAACAAAATACACAAAATTTTTATTTTACTAAATTAAAGCCCATTTCATGTAGATTATTTAGAAAAAAAATTTCTTGAATATCTCATTCCCTTTTAGAGATATTGGCTTTAGCGCTAAACCATGTTTGCGTTTTCAAAACTAAAAAAAAATCAACAATATGAATTTTTTTTTATATTTTAGGGTTAACTTAGATTCGTGATATATTTTTTTTCTAATTCCTTATTGTTTCAAGAACCTACCAAAAAATTTCATCAAGATTGGATGTCAAATAAATAAATGAGAAATTATTTTCTCTTTTATGTCACATTTTGTTTGGCATAAGCCAAGCCGCGCAAGGTGAAAAAATCAAAACTTTAAAGTGCCATAACTCGAAAACTAAGTGAGATAAAAAATTGAAATTTGGTGCTGTTACTTATCTCTATATATAGAACAAACATACCAAGTTTCATAAAAATCTGAGATTATGGGTGAAAATATTATTTTTTTTTGGTTGATTTGTCGTGGAATGACCCTATCTTTAATTAATTTTAATTTTTAATAATCAAACACTTGTGGCGCCTGTTTAAATATCTTCTTTTTTTTCTTGCTAATAAAAAAATGACATTTTATATACACTCTACATCTCTTGAATTCATTCCAAATTCTTCGATTTTGAGAGTTGACAGATTTTGTAATCATAACTTTTTGAGTCTTTTCACATCTATTTAAGTAAGCTATATGATTAAATGAGTCCAGATCGTAGTTAACTAGCTAAGACTTTGGATCTTAGCTCAACTAAAGGGTGAAATTAGAAACACAAGCCTTGTTTATTTATTTTTTGGAAATTTTTGTTAAAAAAAAATTAATGAGCTTTAATTAGCCTAATTCCCCCCCAAACCACAAAAAATATAATATAATTCATCTCTTATAGTCTAAAATCTCAAATGTCCCGAAAAGACGAAAAGAATGAGGGAAAAAGAAAAAAGTTTAAAAAAAAAAAAAAAAAAAATTAGCCTAATTAATAATAATAGATATTTTTATTTTAAACTTTTAATTAGAAACTTTAAAAAAAAGGGAAATGAACTATAAATATAAAATTTCAAATGTCTAGCTGATCGGGAAGTCTTATGAAAATTGACTAATTTTCGCAGAAAATACCACTATTTTGGTTTTAAATAAAAAAAACATTTAAAAATAACAAAAATGTTTATTATACCATTCATTCATTTCTGATTTTGGACAGGAAAGATATAATTTTGTATGAAGAACTTAAATTTTATTTTTCCTGAATTCTAATGCCGGAACTTATCAACACAGAAGACTTTCAATTATAGAAGATGTGCGATCAGTCACACCAGACTTGGCCTAGGAGCATCTCTTAAATATTTTGTTATTTTGCCCTATTTTCTTTTTCTTTTATACCCCATATTAATCATTTAAATTTTCAAGGGAAAAGGAAAGGAAAAGAGAGATTAACGACCCTCACGAAAAGCGTGAACTGTGTGCCAGAATCGATGGAACGAAATGAATATTGCACCGCACACATCATACATATGCACGTACTCTAAGGGTTCACTCTACGCAATATAACTTTTTACTACGTGTATAGAGACCCAAGTGAAATAATAAATAAATACAAATTGAATAAGGAACGCAATGACCAAGAAATAAAATTTTTTTTAAATATTATTATGGGAGTTTTACTCTGACTCAAGTGAACTAACCTCTATTGGACCGTTTTTTATATACGACGTCAGCTCCATCTACAGTCATTCCTATAAAGTTAGACACAAACATCAGCGCCATCTACAATCATTCCCATGAAGTTAGACACAATCATCAAAGCAAGTGTTTATATAAAATTTTTTTGAATTTGAGAGATGGTACAAAATATTATTATATAATAATATAATCCAATAATCAAATCTTAATATCTAATTGATATTTTTCCTCAGTCCACAGTCTATATTCAACTTCTTTGTTAATATTATTTAGATTTTTATTAATTTCTAGAGACAGCCCTCGGACCTTGGTGAAGTTGGACACACTGTTAGAGTCTTTTAAATTGTTTATTACAGTGGTGTAAAAACTATAGTGTGTCTATTGATTCACTTGGTCAAGCATCGAATAAAGCCCTTGGAGCAAGTGCGTTGTCCGTTGCTTAAACTGCATTAACAATTAAAGATATCGTTGTAAAATTTGTTATCTAAACTCTACAATACTCATTCTAATCAAACATTATTACCAAAAGACGGAGACTAATGGAGAATTTTATATTTGCATAAATAAAGTAGTAAAATTGTTTTAATTATGGGCAACTTAATTTTCTTTTAATGATATTGTTATAATATAATTATAAAAGTACATACCTTTAGATTAAAGTTTAGAAGAAGAGAATTGACTTGACAGTAATTGAACAATTTTTGTCGAATGTGCTGCTAAATTTGGAGTGGTAGAAATTGGCGATTGCATTTGACCCTTTTTTACCCATAAAAGACAAACAATCCCCCGCATAAACTGAGAAATCCCTGGACATGTTAAAATTTGAAAATTCTTTTTAATTTTAAATAAAAAAGAAGTTTTTTTACTTTTTATATTTATATGCATTCTACATCTCCCTTTTTTAATGTTTCAACAATTAAATTGTCATTAGTTAATATTCATTGAAAAATATTCCTCTTTGTCTCTTTCAAAATCCAATTAAAATAGAATTTTTTTTTTTTTTTTTTTTTTTTTTACATTCACACTTTTTTCTCATTCACACTCACACTCCCACACACATTCACACAGTCTTTTCGGCAACTTAGGCCATTTAAGACTTTGACGATAACCGTTGTATTGAAAATATTTATTGTGGGTTCAGGCATTTCTATTTAAGCCATCTGGTATCCAGATGGCTTAAATAAAATCATCGGACTGCCTGGGTCCGAACCCGCGACGTTTGGTATAGGAGGTAGGCACGCTACCTACTACGCCACACCGGGGGCTAAAATAGAATTAATTACATTTAATTTTATAGAAGAATAATTATGAAATTTAATTCTTAAATATGTTATTAATTCCAGGGGGGGTCAAACTCAGTTTGTTTACATTTTTCCCATTTCAAGGGAGTGACGTCATGGAGCTACTCCTTTTGTAAAAAATCGTTCTAAACAAACAATTTATAAAAATTTATACACGGCATATTATTAATAAAGCAGTATAAATACCAGGGTATAAATTAGTTTAGTCTGAAACTATACAATTGCAAATAAAACAAAATGAAAGTGAACTAGGTTATAGGCAGTCAACAATGCTACCAAATAGAAAAATATATGCAAGGAGGAGCTTCATGACGTGGACCAATCAAAAACTGTGACCTGAAAATTGTTTGTTTACTAGTTTCTGGCCAACCTGTGTATTTAAAGACCTTGATTATATGTAGGATTATTAACCTCTCTCTCTTTCTGACAACAAAAAGAAGAGATCTAGAGTGTATATACCTCTAGATATAGTTGATAGTAGTATAGAGTATAGACATCAGAAAATGATTTGCAAGAAACTTTTAGAGTTTTGTCCAGCTAGATTATTAATTTGAACACCGTTTTGCGGTTTGATTTGCCAGGAAAGGGGGAAAAAAACACTTTGACGTATTATTTATTGAGAAAAAGATGAGATATTTTATTTAACAACTATTGTATTTTTAAAATCCTGAAGAAAGCTGGAAGAGTGGCCGAAACTTCGATAGAATTTATTAAATAAAAGTAATTTTGCTTAAAATTATTATTCATAGAACTGGCGTATCTAAAATATTCTCTCTTATACTTCAAATATAAATATTTTTCTTTTATGTTGATAAATTTGTTATCTTAATTTTTTAATATATCCGGCGAAATTAAATAAATCTGGTGTGACATAGACAGAACACAGCTTGAAACTACTGAAGGTGTGCAATCAGTCACACCAGATTTTTATTTCTTCAATTAAATGACAAACATGCGCGCTCTATTTTTTTTTTTTTTTTTTTTTTTTTTTGGCGATGTAAATGTTTCCACCACGTGCCCTCTCTTGCTCGCTCACACCCCTCCATTTTCTGTTGAATAGGTTTTATTTTATTTTATTTTTATTTTTTTTTTTAGATGAGATTTTCGTTATTGTTTCCGTTTTTGTTCTCCTTCTCTTATTATGTAAATATTATGAAAATTGTAGGAAAAAAAAGGAAGTCATGACCTTCTCTTCTCTCTGGCCCCCACAAAACAAACTGGAATTTGCCACTCAATGCGTTTAATGAAGCTAATCATTAATTAGTTGATACAAAATGACCGCGCATCACTTATCAAAAGCGAAAAAACATTTTAGAAAAAAAAAACAAAAAAAAACGAGTTTCTGGGAATTTACAATAAATCTGCATAAGCTTTTAAGAGACTGAACCAAATAATAAAGCTCCATTTTTTTTTTTTTTACTATTGTCATTTCACGAGATAAAATAACGGAAAAAAAATCATTAGCAAAAAAAAAAAAGATGTGCGTTACGCCCACATTTTACTTTCCAATAATACGCCAATTCTATGAATAATAATTTTAAGCAAAATTACTTTTATTTAATAAATTCTATCGCAGTTTCGGCTGACTCTTCCAGCTTTCTTCAGGATTTTAAAAATAAAAAATAAAATAACCTCTTTCTCAATAAATATTTATAATACGTCAAAGTGTTTTTTTTTCACCTTTCCTGGCAAATCAAACCGCAAAACGGTGTTCAAATTACCCAGATAGACATTTTTGAAGTAAACGACGCTCATGCGAATGATTACACTCAATTTTTGTAAATTTTAGAACAAGTTTACTTCATACATTGATTAGAAAACGTATTACGTAAATATGCCGTCAACTGTCAAAGTAAAAGTAACCTCACTTTTTGGTTAAAGGCGGCCATTTTCATGAGCGGCGGCTGGGCGGTGAGCGAAATTTAATGTCGGGGACGAGCGGCGAGCGGCGAGCGGTGAGCGTCAAAAGTTGCCGCTCTGCCGCTCAGGCTTATCCTAGCCAGCAGCCACCCAAATACATTGAAACCAATACGTACAAAAAAGTTGAGCGAATTCGCTCTGCCGCCCTGCCGCTCTGACGCTGCCGCTCTGCCGCTCACCGCTCGTATCGTACCCGAGGCCTTACTCGACAAAGTAAATTGTGGCGCCGGGAGTCGAACCACGGATCCTCCAATTTGTACTCGGAGTGCCTTTACCTATAACTTTTTGAGTTATTAATTCTTAAAGTTACGATTTCTCCCAAAGGAAATGCATAGAGAAATATTAACAGGAACAGGTAGATGAAGGCAGGCAGCAAAGAACAAAAACTTTATTTAAATATCTTCAACGTTTCGTGAACGCGTCGCTCCCATCTTCAGCACTTACGGTCATCGAACAATTTATTTGGTGTTAGCCAGGCAAAATTACAATTAATCTTTACAAGTATTTTTTAAAAAACAAAACATGACAAAAGACATGTTATATATACATTGTATTATAATTTTGTATGAGGCTACAAGTATCAATCTAAACAACATTAACAATTTATCGTAAGTCTTTTGTCATGTTTTGTTTTTTAAAAAATACTTGTAAAGATTAATTGTAATTTTGCCTGGCTAACGGCAAATAAATTGTTCGATGACCGTAAGTGCTGAAGATGGGAGCGACGC
The DNA here is from genome assembly GCA_023213315.1 of Euborellia annulipes. Taxonomy (NCBI): domain Eukaryota; kingdom Metazoa; phylum Arthropoda; class Insecta; order Dermaptera; family Anisolabididae; genus Euborellia; species Euborellia annulipes. Next base: position 78,891 of record JAKCPI010014208.1, on the reverse strand, counting down.
GTTCACGAAACGTTGAAGATATTTAAATAAAGTTTTTGTTCTTTGCTGGCTGCCTTCATCTACCTGTTCCTGTTGATTATCACTCAGCCATTAATTTCTTCTTTTCATAGAGAAATATTTATTTATTCGGAATCATAGAAAAAAATTTTTTCTTTAAAAATATATTTTAACAGCTGACGTTTCGGCTTTGGTCAAAGCCATCCTCGGATTGGTCATTATGATGGTCAAAATGAAATTGTACTGCTGAGTCAATTATCACATTAGGCACAAAATAAATATATTGTATTGGTGATAGAAGAAGGAAAAAAGTTTTTCTCGAACTGAAGACTTATTTTTCCTGATGTTATATCCTAAAAAATACAAATTAAATATAAATAAAATAAAAGTAAAAAATCACCCTACGTTTTTACTTTCCTTTTCCTTTTTTTTTTCTTTAATTTGTCTTTATACATAATTCATGAAAATAATTTTCTTTTAACTTAATTCAGTTTTATTTATTTTTTTCTTTTTCATATTTATATATAGATGAAAAATGATCTCTCACTCAGAGGATGGACCATCATCTTTCAAAATAAAATAAAAGATTTTATCGATTTCGTCTTTTCTCTAGACTTTTTTTTTTTTAGCAACAACATTTACTTCATTTTTTTTCTCATGACACATCTATTGTTGTAAAAAATAAAACAAACAAAAAAAGAAAAAAAAAGAATAATCAATCAGGAAAGGATTAAATGGAATGCATTCATTCGCTTATTTATTTATTGAAAGAACAATCACATAAATAAATAAATTTAATTTATAGAATTTTATATTCTAAAATTTGAAAATTCTTTTAATTTTAAATAAGTTTTTTTTTTTTTTAAATATTTATATGCATTCTACATCTCTTACTTTTAATGTTTCAACAATTAAATTGTCACAATTATTAGTCAATATTCATTGAAAAATATTCCTCTTTGTCTCTTTCAAAATATAATTAATTACATTTAATTTTATAGAAGAATAATTTTGAAATTTAATTGTTAAATTTGATATTAATTCTAATTATAAGTAGTCTTATTAACCTCTCTCTTTCTGACAAAAAAAAGAAGAGCTGTAGAGTGTATATACCTCTGTATAACCTCTAAAGAATTAAAATTCATTCATTTTTTTTTTTGATTCAATGAATATAAATTTTCTGCTTTGGTCAGTCAATTGATTTAATTTTTATTCTTTATTGAAATTATTAAATCATCTGGCAAATATGATTCTATTCTCTTTTTTGCATTTAGGTTAGTTGAATGGTTCAATTTGTTGCCTCCCCATCTAACATTACATTCAGATTCTTCAATGGGTTATAAATTTTTTTTTAAAATAAAAACATTCACACTTTTTTCTCATTCACACTCACACTCACACACACATTCATACAGTCTTTTCGGCAACTGAGGCCATATAAGACTTTTTACGATATCCGTTATTAATAAATATACATATATGAGGTCCAGGCATTCTTATTTAAGCCATTTGGTATCCAATTGGCTTAAATAAAATCATCGGACTGCCTGGGGTCCGAACCCGCGACGTTTGGTATATGAGGTTAGCACGCTAACCTCTACGCCATGCCCCGAGGGCGGGTTATAAATTACTCTCTTGATTGATCTTTCTCTCTCTAGGATTTGTTTGCATAAAGAATTTCCTTTTCTCCTACCATTTGGACACTTTAGAAAGTAAATCCTTTGATCTATAGGAAACAAGCGACGCAATAAAGGGCCTGTAATCTATCCACAATTTCAACAAAAAGAAAAGTATCTTTATTAATTACTTTGAAACAAAAAAAAAAAAAAGATTTTCAATTTCTTTTTGCGAGGAAGACGAATTTGGTTCCTGGTCATTTTTTACCGCTATCTACCTATTTACGGTACTTCTCTTTCAGGCAACAAAAAGAAGTGATGTAGAGTGTATATACCTCTAGATATAGTTGATTTGTATAACCTCTAACGAATTAATCATAGCCCTAAAATCCATTCATTTTTTTTTTTGCATTCAATGAATATAAATTTTCTGCTAGGGGCCATTCTTTTAATATCCTACCATCACATAAAGTTTAAAAAATAGACAAAATGGAATTAGTATTTCCCCCTAGCAAATTCTTAAAGCTGCCACTTTTCTGATTGAAATTATATACAACACATGTATCAAAATTAATTGATATTTAATTAAGACAAACATTTTTTATTCAATTGGAGAGAAAGAGAAAGCGTCACCCGCCATTAAAGATCAAACAAAGAATATAATTAAATTAGAATTATTAATATTATTTTGTAATAAATTATAAAAAATTTATATTCCAAACTATTTGTTTTTGTTTTTGGGGAATTTTTATCACTGAATAAATTAGAGATTTCGAAATGCTAGAGCACCTGCTGCTACCGACCCTTGGGGTCAGGGGCGCCGGAACGAATTTGAATCAGGGGGGGGGGCGGGCAAAAAAATTTTTTTTAGAAAATTAAAATAATTTATTATGTTCAAATAGTATAAAACAAAAACAAATCTACTATAAAACTTTAAAAATTTTAAATAAAATCACAATTTTAATAAAATTAAAATTTTAAAAAATTTGCTAGTGATTTTATCAAAAATTTTTGGAAAAAATTTGAAAAAAAATCTGGTGTGACTGGCGCACAGCACACAACTTTCTCTTATCTTCGGTAATCGAAAGTTGTGTACTGTGCTTGTCACACCAGATTTTTTGTGTCGACATGTATTTAGTTTCCGACAGTAGGGTACAATTGAATTCAAGATGTAAAATTTATAAGTATGGGAAAATATTTATATTTTGATACCATGGCAACCATTTCTCCTATGTTTTCTATGGAGTACAAGAGTAAAGTGGTCTTCAGAAGATTTCAATCACAAAATGAGAATATACATTTTATAGAGAATCTAAAAAATAATTGATTTTTGAATTTTAAAAAAAATCGTTGGAGCAAATTTTGAGAAAATCGAAAAAAACTGAAAAAGTGAATCAGTAAAGTGCTAGTACTTTTTGGTCGATTTTGTTCAAAAGCTTCGTGTCACGTCCCATGGGGGTGCCTAACTTAAATATAAAATTTCAACTTCCTAGCTCTTTTCGTTCTTGAGATATTTTGTTCCACACACACACACACACACACACACACACACACACACACAGACAGACCATGTCGCGAAAACCACTTTTTTGGATTCAGGGGACCTCAAAACGTGAAGATCCATCAAAATCTCGACATCGAATTTTTGACATGAATCCAATACTTTCTCTCTCTATATATATATTACATATATACATAGGTAAGAGAAAGTAAAAAATGAATTTCTTACTCTTTTAATTTTTTTAATTTAGAAAATTTTATTTTTCAAAAGTAAAAATATATCATTTTTTAAAAATAAATGAAATAAAAGAAGAAATTTTGCCCCCCCTCTGCCCCCCTGTAAGATGCCAGGGGGGGCAATGTACCCTTGCCCCCCCCAGTTCCGGCGCCTATGCTTGGGGTAGAAGGGGCGAAGAAATTAGAGCTTCCCTCTTAGGGCTAATTAGGAGAAATGAGAGTGAGTGGGAAATAAAATTTCTTTCTATTGTATTATTTAATAGAAAACATTTTCTAATAATTTATTTATAATTCTAAATGGAGATAGAGACTTGTTACTTAACAAACAAGAGGGAGGCACGTTTCATTTTAATATTAAAAAAAAAAAAAAGTAAAAAACAACCCGCCAACGGTGGACCCTCATCTTTATTTAATCTTCTTTTAAGCCCGGGGTACACGAAATTTTTCAAGCCATTTCTGGCTCCATAAAAATGTCTTCGTGTGTGACAGCAAAATTGGAATTGGAATTGACTTGAAAAAAAAATCTGGTGTGACTGGCGCACAGCACACAACTTTCTCTTACCTTCGGTAATCGAAAGTTGTGCACTGTGCTTGTCACACCAGATTTTTGTGTCGACATGTATTTAGTTCCCGGCAGTAGGGAATATTTGAATTCAGATGTAAAATTTATAAGTATGGGAAAATATTTATATTTTGTTACCATGGCAACCATTTCTCCTATCTTTCCTATGAAGCACAAGAGTAAAGTGTGCTTCAAACAATTTTGTGGGCAAAACGAGAATATACATTTGAAAGAGCATCTAAAAAATAATTGATTTTTGAATTTTAATCAAAATCGTTAGAGCGAATTTTGAGAAAATCGAAAAAAACTAAAAAAGTACATCAGTAAAGTACTAGTACTCTTTGGCCGATTTTGATTAAAAGCTTATTTTTCCGGTCCCGGGGGGTGTTTAACTTAAATATAAAATTTCAGCCTCATAGCTCAATTCCTTCATGCTTAAAATTTGACACACACCCACCCACCCACCCACCCACACACAGACAGACCATGTCGCGAAAACCACTTTTTTGGATTCAGGGGACCTCAAAACGTGAAGATCCATCAAAATCTCGACATCGAATTTTTGACATGAATCCAATACTTTCTCTATATATATATATTACATATATACATAGGTAAGAGAAAGTAAAAAAGTTTGTTCTATTTTTTCGGGCCAATTCGACGCAAAGAGGGTGCGCAGTAAATCGACCATATCTGGCAACACCGCTTTTTGGAAATTTGTTGTCATCATAACCTAGAATTTTTCAGTTTTTGACAGCAGTTGACAAATCTTTAAAATAATTATTTATATTATCAAATTATCATAACAATATAAAATATAAAATCTGGTGTGACTGGCGCACAGCACACAACTTTCTCTTACCTTCGGTAATCGAAAGTTGTGTACTGTGCTTGTCACACCAGATTTTTTGTGTCGACATGTATTTAGTTCCCGACAGTAGGGTACAATTGAATTCAAGATGTAAAATTTATAAGTATGGAAAAATATTTATATTTTGTTACCATGGCAACCATTTCTCCTATCTTTTCTATGGAGTACAAGAGTAAAGTGTGCTTCAAACAATTTTGAGGGCGAAACGAGAATATACATTTGAAAGAGCATCTAAAAAATAATTGATTTTTGAATTTTAATCAAAATCGTTAGAGCGAATTTTGAGAAAATCGAAAAAAACTGAAAAAGTACATCAGTAAAGTACTAGTACTCTTTGGCCGATTTTGATTAAAAGCTTATTTTTCCGGTCCCGGGGGGTGTTTAACTTAAATATAAAATTTCAGCTTCATAGCTCAATTCCTTCATGCTTAAAAAGTGAACACACCACACACACACCCACCCACACACACACCCACCCACACACCACACAGACAGACCATGTCGCGAAAACCACTTTTTTGGATTCAGGGGACCTCAAAACGTGGAGATCCATCAAAATCTCGACATCGAATTTTTGACATGAATCCAATACTTTCTCTCTATATATATATTACATATATACATAGGTAAGAGAAAGTAATAAACACACCTTATTTGGAAAATAAAATTAAAGTAAGAATTAATTATTAAATTAAATTATTATTAAATTCCATTATTATTTATTTAAATTTTCACTTGGAATATAATCTTTGATAATAACTAGGGTCCGACCGAAACAAGATTTTCAGCCGAAACCGAAACCGAATATTCGGCCTCAACCTTAGTTTCGGCCGAAACCGAAACTTGTATTTCCTATAAAATTTTTTTTTTAATTTTACTTTTTTTTTTTTGAATTTTTTTTTCCCTCCCGTGAAAATCATTTTACCTTTTTTTAGGGAGACTAAAATTTTTTCTCCCTCAAGAGCAAATTATTTGACCTTTTTTTTTTTTTTTTTTTTGCATGCGAGTCTCATTCCATTTTTTCAGACTCTGGTTTCGGCCGGCCGAAAGGTTCGGCCACTTTTTGGCCGAAACCGAAACTACGGCCGAAACCATGATTTTTGGCCGAAACTGGCCGAAACCGTAACCGAAACCGAATATTCGGTCGGTTCCTAATAATAACTAATTATTTTAGATGGATTTGCACAAACATTTAAATTGTGGAAGTGTAGTATAATATATGAATGCTTTCATTTCTTTATAATATAAAAATACATTTTAGTTTTATGATTAACAAAATTTTAAATAAATAAAATTTTCATTGTGCATATAATATTTGTTATTTACCTAAAGAAACCAAAAATCCTTTGTAAAGATATTAAAAAACAATTCTTATCTTATTTTTTTCCCAAATGCGGTGTGTCTATATATATATATATTTTTTTAACAAATATATATTTCTATGTATAGTAAGACCCTATTATAGTTTTTAACCTAAAAAAGTTTTTGATTCAGCTGTAATTGTCAAACTGCACATGTTTCTGCGCAGAATTGGCCCCAAAAATATATACCTTTAGATATAGTTGATTTGTATAATCTCTATTTGGTATAAGTCTATATGTTTATAGATATTTGAAGTAAGGAAGTCAGGTTATGTTATAACTTATAAATACTAAAATATTAGAAAGTGAAAGAAATTAGGATCAAATTGTAATGATATGTATGAAACAGTGGCGGCTCGTGACCGAGACAACTGGGTAGGCGACAAATATATATTTTACTTACGAAAAATAGAAAAAAAGAAAGAAAAAAGGCGTATTTATTTATTTTTGTAAATTAAATCTATTCGCCTATCTTTTAATTTAGAAAATAATTCAATAATTTGATCTGTGAAGTTATCTTGTTTCGAAATTTGAACTAATAAATCTTTTTCTATTGATAACATTGGGAAATTTCGGGGGGGGGGCCGGGCCCCCTCGGCCCCCCCCCCCCCTCTAAATACGCCCCTGCTTTCCTGCGACATTGAGTTTCTTAAATAATTTTTTATGCGTTTTAAACATGAGAAATTGCGCTCTACCGTAACACTTGTCATCGGCTTGGCATAGGCTACTTAGTTCATCGCCTAACCGTTCGGCTTATAGCGCTAGCTATCACTGCTGTGCGCATGCGCGACTGTCTAGAAATGTGGGCAGCGGAGTGTGGAGTACAGGCAGTAAATAGGCTAAGAAAAATATCGCCTTTACTTTATAAATACGAGGTTCTGAAGTGTTTCAAATTTTTTTTTTTTGCAAAATCATAGATATTAATTAATAAATATAGTAATTATTTTATGAAACTAACTATTTTTAAACTTAATAAATATAATAAAATTGATAAATATTTTTCATTTGTATATTTATAAGGTAGGCGCAGGTCGCCTACCTTGCCTACCCTAGCGAGCCGCCACTGGTATGAAATTATCAATCATACAACACACATAATTTTTGATTGTTAGAGAAATAAGTTGTTTTTTTTTTTTTAATTATTTTGTGTTTAATTTTGTTTTGTTTTTATTTTATTTTATTTTTTTCTTTGCTGTAGAGACTAATTATATTTTGACTAAAAATATTCCTTCATTAGGATATTTATTTCTTTTGGAACGGCCATTTTTCTGTAATAAATAAATAACACACTCTTACGGTTAACTCGCCAACTAAAATAAGCAATTGACATTATAACATAACCTCACTTTCTCACTTCAAATATCTATAATAATTAATAATATCGGTTTTTGAAAGATCTTTAAAATAATTATATTGTCAAATTATCATAAAAATATAAAATATATAGACACATCTCATTTGGAAAATAAAATTAAGGTAACAATTAATTATTATTAAAGCTTTAGTTGTTTGAAATATTATTATTAGGAGAATTTTTAATTATAGACCACATTTTTGTATTAAATATTTATTAAAAAATATATAAATATAATTAAAAATTCTCCTAATAATAATAAATTATTAAATTAAATTATTATTAAACTTTCTCACTTCAAATATCTAACTAAAATAAATAATAATAATATCGAAATTAAAGGAATTCGATGCATACAGCACCACATCCATTTTTAGATTCGGTCATCAATTTTGTCTTCTAAAAATAATTATTTAATATATATCAATACACGTCTTATCTCTCTCTCTCTCTCCGGATACACGAAAAAAACATTGATGGGAATCGAATTGGCCATCCATAAATAGCGAGAGGGAGAGGGAGACGCTTTTACTCTGATTGGATCGATGCATTTGAGAGCTATAAACTATACAAAAAAATAGAGCCTTGGAGGGTAAATGATTTCCAACTTGACGGTATTAAAAAAAAAATCTGGTGGGACTGAGCACTCCCACCTTGCTTGTTTTGTGTCGAGATATATTAGTTGCTCTTTAGTTCCAAACTTGACCACGCGTGGATCTGAGCTTCATTACCTATACAAAATCACCTATATTCTCCCACCCACCCCCTTTTATTAATATTATTTTCCAATCTGTCTCGCTTGGATGAACGAACGAAGGAAGCAGTGAGATGGAAACAAAAAATTAAGCGAAACCCCTTGGGAATTTCTATTTGATCGATTCGGAACATCATTTGTTATAATATGTAGAATGCATTCATTCATTGGCACCACTGATCCAGAGAGAGGGGGGAATTAAAACACCTTTCAATGGCATTTTAATGAATAAAGAAATTGTCGATTTATTTCTATAGGCTGTTGGAAAAACCGACGGGCATTCTTTAAATTTTAATTTTAATTTCCTTTATTCAACAAAACTGAGCAAATAACCAAATAACTTCTTTCTGTTTCTGTGAAAAAAGTACACTTTACTGATGTAGTATTTCAGATTTTTCAAATTCACTCTTCCTTCCATAGAGCCAATGTTGAAACCCCATATGGGGATTTTTGATTCAAAAGGGGGTACCCTTAACTTTTTAGACATTTAAAGGATAGTATCTCTCAAATTTGAATGATACAAGTAAATAAACACAAGGTTATTTGTTTCAAAATTGATTTAATTAAAAATTACTTAAAGCGTTTCGACATTACTGTCATCATCAGAAGTGCTGTTACATTGCAGTGGTGATTTTTGGAACTAACATGGTGCGAATTATGAAGTCAAGCAGATACATATGCGTCGGAATTACAAAAGTTGGTTAAGCAGATATTTTGTGGAATAATAAAATTAGATTTTTATACATAAATTTATATATAAATTAAAATACAGTTAGTACACTTATAAAAGTTATAAACCTGGTATTATGTATTAGTAGTATTATCATATACAGTATATTAAACAACATTTTATAACATATGTATCTGCTTGACTTCATAATTCGCACCATGTTGTTTCAAAAATCACCACTGCAATGTAACAGCGCCATATATGCACTTCTGATGATGATGATAGCAATGTCGAAACGCGTTAAGTAATTTTTAATTAAATCAATTTTGAAACAACCTTGTGTTTATTTACTTGTATCAATCAAATTTGAGAGATACTATCCCGTTTTCAACAAGAGCCTACGGTAGAAATCTTAAATATGATTTAACCAATTCTTATGAAATTTTGTATTTATTTAGGATTCTCTATGGTGTATAAAATATAATATGAGATTAAAATTTTGAAAAATGGAAATTTTAAATGAATTGATTTTTTTACTTACATTTATTCGTCGTGTTTATTCATCTTTTCAAATACCCTTTCAGTCAATCAAACCATAATAAAAATATTTATTTATTATGATATTAATAATCAATTGTTGCTAATTAATTCATTGTTTGTAGTTCTTTTAATTTGTTTCTAACTATTGTTTCTGGCTATTGCCAATTTTTGAAACTTATAATAGTTATTTCGAAGGATAAAAAATTCACTCCTGGTTAGTTGAACTCCCCTTCCGCTATATTTTAGCATAGATAGCGTTAAATATTTTTGATGAGAAAATTATTATTCAATTAATTATTAAAAATTTTAATTATTAACTGCAAAAAAATTAATAATATCAACAATACTTTGATTTTCCCTTTCAAATGCTTTAATTAATTAATGAACTAATTTTATTCCTTAAGAAGAAAAAATAAAATGAGACATTGTAACTTAAATGACAATTGAACTCACCTTTTCACATTCATAATTATATCTATTTACTATTTATAGATATATTATTTAAAAAAAAATATAATTTGACATTGCAGATAATTTTTCATTATTATTATTAAAATTAGTAAATGATTTCGATTTTATTCAAATTGTCTCCTGTAGAGAAATAATTAAGATTAAAATAATAGCAAAAGAAAGAATTCACCATTGGCTTTCTATTTATTTTTAATTTTTTAAATTATATTTCCTTCTTTTATTGTATTGATATTTATACCCTGAAGTTAGCTGTCAACGCAAAACAAAGAATATACATAACTGACGAAGAATTCAAGAGATGTAGAGCGTATATAAAGCGACAAATAAGCTAAAACGATTTTATCGCATTGACCCACATGCGGGCTGGAATACCCTATAATGAATAAATAAATAATTTGAATTATTAAGTAAAATATTTATTTCCTGAATGTAAATATTGATATAAAAATAAATAAATTTCCTTTCTTCAATCTCTAATAAGTGGTTTAAGAGACATTAGTATAATATTATTTTAATAAAGATTAAATAGATGAATGAATAAAAGAGCAGGTGCTACTGTGTGCCTGTAAACACTCTGTGTGTGTGTTTTGATCATAGAAATATCGATAATGATCAAAAGAGAGAGAGGGGGAGGGTGTGTCAGAGAAACGGGGAGGGGGAAGTGGCAGATAAAATAACGGCCTCTCAGCTGCACGAAATTTAATTAGATGTGTGTCTGATTCATAAAATTTGTGAATATCGGGAATTGTTTTTTTTTTTTCTCTCTCTAATAACGAATTAGATTTTATTGCTCTTAATTATTATTCATATGAATCAGAGTTTATCTCTTACCTTGGCTGGGCTTACACCTTGCAGGGGCAGGTGAGACTGCCTGAGGTCCGAACCCGCGACGTTTGGTATAGGAGGTAGACACGCTAAAACCAAAACGTTCTTTTATATTTAATTAATAGTTAAACCTCTGATGAGGAAGAGCCGAAATCGGCGTCACTCTACTTGGGCGATTTAATTTTGTTTGGCAGAATACGGAAAATGAACACAAATGCATGCATAAATATATTTTATTTATTTATAATAAATTAAAGAGAGCAATAATTAATTAACTATTATTACATTTTAATTATATGCATTGTTAAAATAAATTTAAATATCGTTAAATCAGTCACAAATATGCACACATGCATACCAACACAACAAATAGGATAATGATAAGAAGGCCTATGTTTTCCCTGCTATCTTAGTGGCTGTATTTACGAATAAACACTTGAGCATTTCTAAATAAACGGCGATCCAGGTAGGAATTCCAAATAATTAATTCCGTTGACATAATTTATCATTTTTTTTTCACACACACACAGACAAAAAGTGTGGGAAAATCATCTTCAAAAAAAAAAGACGACACTTGTGCGTGTGTGTGTGTGTGTAATAATAAGACGTCATTCAAGCAACATTTGGGTTATCTTCTACTTAAGATCATAAATGGTCAACAAGTACTTGCGTGATTTCCTTGACTGATTATTCCCTTCCGATGCTTATCAAATAAAAACAGCATGGGAAGAGAAGAAAGAAAGATTGGCCATTTTGTTGTTACTCTATCCTTCCTTCTTTGCTTGCTTGTCCCCCTCCTGTCCTTCAATTTGAGCCTTCCAGTTTTTTTTTTTTTTTTATCCAACCCCTTTTATTCAACCCTTCTTTTCAACTCACTAGACAAGTTTTATTTTAGTTTTTTTTTTTTTTTTATTTCTTTTATTGTCAATGTAAAAGACAAACACCACTTGATGGATTTTCATGGGAATTTTTTATTATAAAAATAAAATAATTACAATTATTTTTTAAATATAGCCTTATAAGTTGATAATTTTTTAATTTTAATATTAGCAATAAAGAGGTTATAAGGCTATATATATATATATACACTCTACATCTCATAATTTTCCACCGTTAATTAAATTTGACAATTGAACGACTTGAATGAAGATAGTCACAAGTAGGATTCGGATCGAATGCAATAAAAAAACTTCAAAATATTCATTTAAAAAAGGCTTAAATAACTTTCAATATTCAAGTAACGCATATAAGAAGAAAAAGACAAGTTGCCTGTTAAATTTAATTTTCACTTTGAAAACTACTTACTAAAGTACAGTATTAAGTACGCCAATAAATTTTTGGGACTAAGAGACTAAAAAAATAAATAGTGGGAAGATAAATAGAATATATTATTTCGTCAAAAATTTTAAAATTAAATTTTGTCCACTGATTAAGAATAATCTAAGTAGGTAGGCCTATATCCGTGAACAAAAATTATTTAATTCACAATGAATATTAAAAAAAATACTGAACAACAAATTCCAATGTTAAAATTCCAAATCTTTTTTTTTTTAATTGAAATTTGAATAGAATTTTATGTAAACAGGTGATTCCGAAGTGAATATATAAATCATAAAAAAAGAACAAGAAGCCCATTAATAAAGGAATTTTTTTTTTTTTTTGATTCCTATCTCTTAAATATTAGAACAAATTTTCTTCTTCTTTTTCTTGCAGGTGTTTTCTATTAATTGTCAAATGGCTGTCTGTCTCTGAATAATTCCCACGGGACAAACACAAACGCCTTTCATTTGCAAAATAAAAAAAAAAAAAAATCTTAAAACTTAAACGAGAAAGGTAATTATAAAGTAAAGACTTGGCGAAGTGGAACTAAATGATATCTCTACGTCATAAAACGTCATTTAATGGAGATTGCACTTACCTTTTTAAACGCTGGTCAACTCTTTATTGTTTATTAAATTATTACTGCTTTTGTTTTGTCCTGTTGAGTTATCCGATCAGTTAACTCTCAGTGAATGGAGAACGCACCTGATAAAAAGAGCTGCATTATCAAAACCACATAATTGACCTTGTTTATTCTATTTAGATCTGTTACATTTATTCGTCGTGTTTATTCATCTTTTCAAATACCCTTTCAGTCAATCAAACCATAATAAAAATATTTATTTATTATGATATTAATAAACAATTGTTGCTAATTATTTTTTATTCATTGTTTGTATGTCTTTTGTTTCTAATTTCATGGCTATTGCCAATTTTTGAAACTTATAATAGTTATTTCGGAGGATAAAAAATTCACTCCTGGTTAGTTGAACTCCCCTTCCGCTATATTTTAGCATAGATAGCGTTAAATATTTTTGATGAGAAAATTATGATCCAATTAATTATGAAAAATTTTAATTATAACTGCAAAAAAATTAATAATATCAACAATACTTTGATTTTTCCTTTCAAATGTTTCAATTATTAGAACTAATTTTATTCCAAATTTATTTGCTTACTAAATCAGTATTTAATATGAATATAATTTAAAAAATTAATAAATGATTTCGATTTTATTCAAATTGTCTCCTGTAGAGAAATAATTAAGATTAAAATAATAGCAAAAGAAAGAATTCACCATTGGCTTTCTATTTATTTTTAATTTTTTTAATTATATTTCCTTCTTTTATTGTATTGATATTTATACCCTGAAGTTAGCTGTCAACGCAAAAACAAAGAATATACATAACTGACGAAGAATTCAAGAGATGTAGAGCGTATATAAAGCGACAAATAAGCTAAAACGATTTTATCGCATTGACCCACATGCGGGCTGGAATACCCTATAATGAATAAATAAATAAATTGAATTATTAAGTAAAATATTTATTTCCTGAATGTAAATATTGATATAAATTTTATAACGAACTGTTGTAAATGTAATAAATTAAAGGTGTGGTGGCTTAAGATGAATGCTTTTCTTGGCGGAAGAGGATGAGGAAAAGACAACGGAGAGGACGCGTTGGCGTTGCCCGTCTGTTGTTCCGAGGGAGGGAGGGTAATAATTGATCTATAACGAATAAATAAATTTAAACTGGGGGGATTAAAATTAAAAAAAATAAATAAAATTAACCTCTTTCTGAGAGGTTATGTGTTAAAAAAATATATATTATTTTTAGTAAAGTCTTTTTGAGCTTAGTCAACGTTATTTTAACAATAATTTTGTTACCTTTGGTCAAATAAATATAAAAGCATAAAGAAAATACAAACATTTAATTAAAAAAATATTTTAATCATGCATTGTTGAAGTGATTGATATAAACAAAAATAAAAGTGAAGTTAGTAACTAACATTCTAGTGAATAATATTCATGCACTAACTTAACAAATATTAAATAAATTTATTAACTTTCTCTTTCAACCCAATTAAAATTTATTTTATACAAGAATAATTTAATTCTTAAATATGATATTTTTATTTGTAAGTTTATTTAACCTAATTAAATCTCTCTGGCAAAGAAAATAAGAGATGTAGAGTGTATATAAATATATCTATATTTATAATCCATGTGATTATAGTAACGATTACGGATGGATTAAAATCTCGTTTGTATAAGTTTTTTTTTTAAGCTTCCGTTTTTAATATAACAAATTTAAAAAAGTCACGAAAAATATATCGATTAATTATTATTTGATCGGAAAGGTTGCCGACAATTATTTATAGAAGCTAAAAGTAGAGAGACAAGCTGGTGCAGAAAGTGATTGGATGATCGATGATCACCTGCCCTCTTCCTGAGCACCTGTGCCCGCATGCCTCGACTAACCTATACGCCACCGAACCTCTCAACCGCCGGAAGTCTTTGTGAGTGTGTCTTTTTATCCCCCCCCCCCTTCCCTCCCCCCTCCTTCGCCGTTTTCCTATAAAAAAAATATATATCTAGACGATGTCTTAATAATAATTATTTCGAGCCTCTCTCCTTAAGAACTTTGTTATCTCCAATGAGCGATCAACATCTGTCGTCTCGTCTCGTCTTTTTTTACTTTCTCTTAGCCTATATATGAAATATATAGGAGAGAAAGTATTGCGATCATGTCAAAAATTCGATGTCGAGATTTTTGATGGATATACATGTTTTGAGGTCCCCTGAGTCCAAAAAGTGGGTCCCGCAAATTGGTCTGTGTGTATGTACCATGGGGAACATAAACATTTGCACCCTAACAGGTTTGCAAGACGCCTACTAGTTAGGCAGCCCAATCGACTCACCACTACATATGCAGTGTCTGTGTGAATTTACCTGAGCTAGGGTTCTGAGGGTATTTTATGAAGAAGCCATAAACCATCCCTTTGGAAAATAGATACATTTTAAATAAAAATTTGCGAATTCCTCTCTCTATCTCGCAATGCAAGTAGCCAGATCGGTGAAATTTAGTAAATAATTCTTACCCTAAAATTGTATATCTGTTTCAAATTTTGGAGTAATTACAATACTTCAACCGGAAGTAGTTAGTACTTTACCTAAGATTATAAAAATTACCTTTTAAAAATATTTTAATCTGGTTATTAATTTTGAAAGTGGCCTAATTCCATTCTTGGTAAGAAGGGTTTGAAAGTTTTATAAACATATACCATACATTTAAATAGCCGGGCAACAAATTAATAGGCCAGAATCGATAGCAAAGAATTGAAATATATTTTCGCCACTTTGCTACTCAAAAGAGAAGTGCATTTCTTTCTCACTTTCTTTACTAAAAATATTACATTTTTAAAATACTTCTATAATCTTAGGTAAAGTAGGCCTACTTCCGGTTGAAGTATTTACTACAAAATTTGAAACAGATCTCCAATTTTAGGGCAAAATTATTTGTTAAATTTCATCGATCTGGCTTCTTACATTGCGAGATAAAAGAAAATTCGCAAATTTTTACTTTCTCTTATTTTATTTAAATTTTATCTATTGTCTGAACATGCCACATTCTATGTTGTAAGACCTCTCGTTACAAAAATCCGAAATAACAGTTTTTTTTTTAAGAATATAAATAAGAATATTTTAACGCCCCGAGATATTATTACCTGGTATAAAGGTCTATAGATATCGGAAAAATTTTACTAAAAATTGGGACACAAGTTTCGTTCAAATTGTGAAATAAGTTAATTTTTTCCAAATAAGAAGATAAGATTAATTAAAATGTTGAAATTCTATTAATTTGAGATCAAATTCATTTGATATGAAAAGGCTACGCTATATCGCTATATAGATTGTTCAAAAGGGTTGGTTTATGGTCTATCATAAAAGACCCTCAGAACCCTAGCTCAGGTAAATTCACACAGACACTGCATATGTAGTGGTGAGTCGATTGGGCTGCCTAACTAGTAGGCGTCTTGCAAACCTGTTAGGGTGCAAATGTTTATGTTCCCCATGGTATGTGTGTGTGTGTGTGTGTGTGTGTGTGTGCGTGTGTCTGTATGTGTGGACAGATTTTTAGCATGAAGGAATTGAGCTACCGGATTGAAATTTTATATTTAACTTAGGTACCTTCCCACACGCTCAAAATAAGCTTTTGAACAAAATCGGCCAAAAAGTACTAGTACTTTACTGATGTACTTTTTTCAGTTTTTTTCGATTTTCTCAAAATTCCCTCCAAGGATTTTTTTTAAAAATCAAAAATCAATTATTTTTTAGATGCTCTTTAAAATGTATATTCTCATTTTGCCGTTGAAATCTTCTGAAGACCACTTTACTCTTGTTCTTCATAGGAAAGATAGAAATGGTTGCCATGGTAACGGAATTTAAATCTTTTTCTTTTTATTAGATTAAAAATCAATTATTATTTAAATTCCCATTTTTTTTAAATTTATTTGTGTCTTTAATTGTTTCAAAGAAAACATATATGTCTCTCTCTCACTTGCAAACATTATCGTCTCTCTCTACTCTTTTTAAATTCCCTTTCCACCTTATCTTCGCATAGGAACAATGTTAATTTCCTATAGGGATTTGTATGTTAATTTCGATTCAAAAGGGGGTCCCCTTGGGTCCCCTTTAGAACTTTTTAGGCATTTAAAATTTTTTTTTCCAATTCTTATGAAATTTTGTATTTATTTACGATTCTATATTGTGTATAAAATGTCCAAATATGAGATTAAAATTTTGAAAAATAACCATAGTTTATTTGAAGCAGTCAACATTTAAAATGCAAGTTTGAAACTAAGGTGCTATCGGAAACTAAATATATCTCGACACAAAAAATCTGGTGTGACCAGCAC
Source organism: Euborellia annulipes (assembly GCA_023213315.1). Taxonomy (NCBI): domain Eukaryota; kingdom Metazoa; phylum Arthropoda; class Insecta; order Dermaptera; family Anisolabididae; genus Euborellia; species Euborellia annulipes. The sequence goes on along the minus strand of JAKCPI010014208.1, from coordinate 61,893 downwards.
AGTGCGCAACTTTCTCTTACCGAAGGGTAAGAGAAAGTTGTGTGCTGTGCGCCAGTCACACCAGATTTTTTTATTTTTATTCATTCCTTTAAACTATCTTGTTCAAATATCAATAACGAATTTTATTATTTTTTTGATTTTACACCAGAATCTATATTCATCTTTATAATGTAATTAATAATCTATGACTTTCTTGTTTTGAATAATGGCGGATGACGCTTTCCACTTCAGAGAAAAATATTTCTTTTTAAACTAAATTGTAACAAATTTATATACAAGTTGTATATCATTTTAATCAGAAAAATTGGCAGCTTTTAGAATAACAAAATATATAATTAAAAATCTGGTGTGACTGGCGCACAGCACACAACTTTCTCTTACCTTCGGTAATCGAAAGTTGTGTACTGTGCTTGTCACACCAGATTTTTTGTGTCGACATATATTTAGTTCCCGACAGTACGGAACATTTGAATTCAGATGTAAAATTTATAAGTATGGGAAAATATTTATATTTTGTTACCATGGCAACCATTTCTCCTATCTTCCCTATGAAATACAAGAGTAAAGTGGTCTTCAGAAGATTTCAATCGCAAAATGAGAATATACATTTTAAAGAGCATCTAAAAAATAATTAATTTTTGAATTAAAAAAAAAAATCGTTGGAGCAAATTTTGAGAAAATCGAAAAAAACTGAAAAAGTACATCAGTAAAGTACTAGTACTCTTTGGCCGATTTTGATTAAAAGCTTATTTTTCCGGTCCCGGGAGGTGTTTAACTTAAATATAAAATTTCAACCTCGTAGCTCAATTCCTTCATGCTTAAAATTGAACACACACACACACCCCACAGACAGACCATGTCGCGAAAACCACTTTTTTGGATTCAGGGGACCTCAAAACGTGAAGATCCATCAAAATCTCGACATCGAATTTTTGACATGAATCCAATACTTTCTCTCTATATATATATATTACATATATACATAGGTAAGAGAAAGTAAAAATATATGTTAATGGTCGGATGTTTATCAAAAATCAATCAATTGTTGACATTTAGGTTGATTTTATATGTTGAGAAATTTCAACACAATTGCATAATAATTTTTTGAGCTATTATGAATGAAATAATGTTTAATTAAATCGATTGAGTGAACCATCAAAAAATATTTTATTATTTCAACTTAACCTCACTTTTTTTGGCAAAATATGGAACTATGATTGAAAAGTCAAAGAATTTTGCTTGAATTCTAGCCTGTTTTATTTTAGAAAACTTAATTTAATTAATTTTTATATTTACAAATGTTGTGATCAGAGGCAATGAAAAAAATTAATTATTAATTAATTATTCTCTTTGAGTTTCATACTTGTTTGTCAACATAAAAAAAAAAAAATATTCTTTGATCTCTTTTATATTTCAATTAACAAAAAATCAATCCCTATGAACAAATATTGTTTTTGTATTAGAGAGCAAAAAAAAAATAAAAATAATAATAAATGTTTGACAATTTTAGTTGCAAGTCATAAATTGTGAAGCTGAAACCCCCTAAAGGGTCTTTTTTTATATTTAAAGGATGAAGTTGGAAAAGTGATAGGTCTTTTCAGTCCAAATAAAATATAAATAATTTATATATTTATTTTATTAAAAATCTATTAGATCTCAGACCGTCGGGTTTCGGCTACTCTGCTGTAAGCCTTCCTCAGTGAGGGCTGGATCTATAAGGTGAGATATTATATTCGCATTTAGATCCATTACATTGAAACATCTGAGAGTCATATTATTTATTAATGATGTTTCAATGTAATGGATCTAAATGCGAATATAATACTCACCTTATAGATCCAGCCCTCACTGAGGAAGGCTTACAGCAGAGTAGCCGAACCTGACGGTCTGAGATCTAATAGATTTTTAATAAAATAAATATATAATCTTTTTTTTTTTTTTTTTTCAATAGGTCACTTTTTTAATAGATAGCATATAGAAATTTATTGGGCTAATCCGCTGTTTATTTTAAAACATAAATTTTGTTTATTTAATTTTTTCTTTTTTTTTCTGAGAAGGAATTATTTTCGACTTGGCTAATTTATTTTTGAAGGAAGGATTAAATTTATATATTTTTCTTTTTCCTATTTAATCGAAAGAAGAAAATCATCGATAATCAATCAATAACAGTACAAAAAGGGGGGGAGAGTTGCACTCACGGGTCGGTCGTCACTTCCGGAGTCCACTGGTACCACTTCCAGGTTCAAAATCACAAAATATACCACAAATAGTGTGTCACAAGGCAGCGCTCGACATAAACACGTCCGAGTCGCTTAATTCCCTTACTCAGAATTTTTCAAAATAAATATAAAATTATTTATATATTTTATTTGGACTGAAAAGACCTATCACCTTTCCAACTACAATTTGCACAGTCCTGGTGAGTTAAATGATATTTAAAGGATGAATATTGTTTTAATTTTCTCATTTTTGTCATTTATGTGAATATAGAAATGGTTCTAAATGAGAACGCCTTAAAATACCGTTTGATTGGTAACAACTCTGTTGAATTGGTTGCCTAACTTCAGGGGGCTTCTGATTTTCTTTGTTTATTAAAACAAATAATGAAATGGTATCTAATAGACGGAGATTTAATTAAATTAATATTCTTTGACTTTATTGAATTTATTAATGGCGGACGATGCTCTCCATTTCACGAAAAAAAAATATTTTTATAACCAAATTGTAATAAATTTACATACAAGTGTTGTATATTATTTTAATCAGAAAAATAGCAGAATTTCGAATGATTAATAAAAAATATCTGTTATATAAAGAAAAAAATTATAAATTTCTCCTTATGTAATGCGATAATTTTTTTTTTTAGATGTTTTCAAATGTCGGTTAACAGGTGGAGTTGAATCAGGCAGGTAAGGCACATAGGGGTTTTATTTTTTGAATATATTAACCATCACGTTTATATTATTTTGAATTGTAAATGATAATGGGGGGAGAGAGAGAGAGAGAGAGAGGGCAAACTGAACAAAAAAAAAAATCCCCTTTGGATCTTTGATCTGTTACAGACAGGTTAATAGGAAATTAATTCAACATTAACGGAAAACTACATCTAAGGGTCAGTTAAATTAAAAACAATTTTAAATTTGGTAAAAATAAAAGCAACGTTTCGGTCTTCTTCAGGTATGTCTATCTTAGGGTTTTATTTAACAAGGGGGGATAAGAAGAGATATTATTCCTCCCGCTGGCACCGGGATTCAAATTTTAAAATTATTATTTTTTTTTTAGAGTTTTGAGTTTTTACTCTCATCAGCCTTTATTTTGAAATTTCAAAAAATTATTAGATAAATTGTAGAGAAAAAAATTCTCTATTAAATGAGTATTTAACGATTAAAATATCGTATGTAAATGAAATTGTCGCCATTTTGTCAGAAAGAAATATATTTTTTCTTTTTATTAATAATTTTGTAATTTCAATAACTTGTTTATAATTAATTTGACATCAAAAATATAATCCGTTCTTAGATCTTAAAAAAAAATTATTTCCTTAAAACATTTTTTATCATATTCTAAATCTTGCCATTTTTCTGATTAAAATGATATGCTACACTTGTATTTAATTCAATTGCATTTTATTAAAATAAAAAAACTTTTCGTTCAAGTGGAAGCGTCATCCGCCATTTAATGAAAACACTAAAGGTAAAGAGTATAATTAATTGTGTTTATTAAGTTTGAAATATTATTAATAGGAGAATTTTTTTTTAGGAGAATTTTTAAATTAAATTAAAAATTCTCCTAATAATATAATTAATTTTTATGATATTGTTGATTATTAATTAATTAAATTTTTTTTATTTTAGTCCTAGGATTTTATTTATTAAAACCAAACAATTATCAAATAAAGGTATCTAATAAGCGGAGATTTAATTAAAGTAATATTCTTTGATTTTATTAATGGCGGACGACGCTCACCATTTCACGAAAAAAAATATTTTTTTATCCAAAATGCAACAAATTTATATACAAGTGTTGTATATCATTTTAATCAGAAAAATGGCAGAATTTAGAATAATAAATAAATAATATATGTTATGTCAAGAAAAATTTCTCAATTTTATGATAATTTTTTGAAATTTATCATTCAATTGGTGTATAATTAATTAAATTCGGTTAAGTGTATTTATTAATGAGTATGAAGGCTGATTTGTTATTATAAATAAACGTTTTGTTTGTTTGTAGGTGCTGCGGGCGCCCCATGTTGAAGTGGACTGTGGGTCGACGAAGCAGCCATGCGGGCCCGACGACCTCCACTGGCAGCAGAAGCAGCAGCAGTAATGGATTCGGCTGTGTCGGCGGAGGTGGCGGCGGCGGGATTGGTGATCCCATTTCGGCTACCCTCGGACCGTGTCTTAATCTTAGACGAACACACAAATTCCGACGATCAGCGAATAAAGAAAACGATATTCCCACAACAAATCAGTCCTCGTCCTCATCGCCGGTGATGTTAATTCATTCCGGGGGAAATTATACTCCGGGATCAAAACGTGATTCGTTATATATGCGTTTGGATGCTTTACCAGCCGTGTTAAGAGACGTTAGTAATCAAATTAAAACAACACCGAATAGCGGCGGCGGCGGCGGCGGCAGTGGCGGCGCTAAAACGACAACGCGTATAGAATATAGGTAATTCATTATTAGAAAATGAATTCTTTTCCTTCTTTAAAGGACACATACATTTTATAAGAATAATTGAATTTTTAGTTTTGGTCAAAAAATCATCCTTGTAAAATTCTCTATGCATTAAAAAAAATTCCATAAAAATCGGTCAAATAGTTTCGGAATAAATGAATTAAAAAGAAAAAATTAAAATTAAATCTCACAATTATTATTTTATAATTAATCTTATAAATTCTAAATCTTAATTTTTTTTTTTATATAATAATCAGTGCAATTTCTGATTTTGAGCATATAAGGAACAAGTCTTTTATTTTGGTTGCCTAACTTCAGGGGCCTATTACTGATCACAATGGTATCTAATAGGCGGGGATTTAAACAATATAATATTCTTTGATTTTTTTTTCTGTTTTTATTAATGGCGGATGACGCTTTAAACAAAAGAAATACTTTTTTTTTTAACCAAATTGCAACAAATTTACATACAAGCGTTTTATATCATTTTAATCAGAAAAAAATGGCAGGATTTAGAATATCAAATAAAAAAATGTATGTTATGTAAAAAAAAAAAAAAACTATTTCATTCTGTTTGAATTTTATTATGTAATGCCATCTCGTAAAAGAAAAAAACAAATATCACACCTAGCTCGAATAACTCATCGTTACCAATCAAATTTTCACTAGATGTAACCACGTATTTAAAGAAAGAGCTTGGCTACAAATCAACCAGTACTTAACAGTTAAAAAAAATTTTTTATTCCCTTAATTTAGGTATATTATTATGTATTCTAAATCTTGCCATTTTTCTGATTAAAATGATATGGTACACTTGTATTTAATTTAATTGTATTTTAGTTAAAAAAATGCTTTTTTCGTTCAAGTGGGAGCGTCATCCGCCATTAAATGAAAACTTCAATGGCAAAGAATATAATTTCTTATATAATATAATTTTAATAATTATTATTGATTGTTAATTAATTTAATTTAATCATTTTAATTAATTGATTATTGATTGTTATTTAATTTATTAATTTTAATTAATTTAATTTATTAATTTTAATTAATTGATTGTTAAATTTAAATAATTGATTATTAATTTTAATTAATTGATTATTAATTTCAATTAATTGATTGTTACTGAATTTAATTGATTAATTTTAATTGTTTGATTATTAATTTATTTTTTTTATTTTAGTCCTAGTCCAGTTGGCGCGGCACAGAGTCTGGTGACCCTTCGGCGGCGTTTAACGAACGCTTTTAGTCCTCCATCAAGAACTGTCTCTCCGTTAGCTGAACATTTAGCGTCCCTGCGATTGGTGGCCGCCGCTGTGACGTCAGCCGTTAATCACGATATGACCGATCCGAAATTCTTGAGTCTATGCGGCCCGCCGCCGGCGAAATTACCGCGTCCAGGACCCCCGCCTCCACCGCCACCAGCACCACCATCATCAATCTCACCACCACCACCCCCGGAATGTAGTCTTCGACGACGCGGTTGTATCCGTCGACGGGCTCGGCCAATTTTTGCTGATGACGATGATGACGATGACGAGGAAATGGGCGCGAGTAGTCGCAAACAAGCAAGAAGAACAATAACAACAACAACAACAACAACCATTTTTGGACAACAAATACTCCCGCATAGTCGAAGTGAAACTCTCCTACCTGCGCATAGTCCTTTAGATTTCATGCAGTGCAATAGTCATTTGGGACTATCGAAATTAATCCACCAACGTATGTACACATTTTGGCAAGCCAATATTTTTACTCTTCAAAAGGGAGAGCATAGCCTTCATAACACCGATTTGAACGAAAATTTTTTTATGTGTAGTACTTAATGAAAAACAAATTCTGTTAAAGCGAGAGAGCGGTAGCGTGTATTCTTTGTAAACAAAAAAATCCCGAGTTCGACCTGTGCAACTAATTTTTTTGAGTAATTTATTTTTTTTTTTTTGATTTCTAAGAATATTTTTTAATATTAATAAATAAATAAAAAGTTTTTTTTTTAATCAATAGCTTTTAATTTTTAACATGTTGTTACATGTATTTAAAGAAAATTCAAATGCTTTCTGTCAAAAATATAATACAGTATAAAGAAATATTTAATATTATTATATTACTATAAATTTAAAACATAAATAAATGTACAATAATATTTAATATTTAATGAATACATAAAAATATAAAAAAATTTTCAAATCCTTCTTATTGTTATGTATTCATTAAATATTAAATAGACGAACGGTTGAGTAGTGCGTTCTCTCGCTTTAACAGAATTTGTTTTTCATTAAGTACTACACATAAAAACATTTTCGTTCAAATCGGTGTTATGAAGGCTATGCTCTCGCCTTGTTAGCCTAATTACTTTTTTTTTTTTTTTTTTTTTAGAACCTGTAAATACAAATCTAGATAATTCCATATCAGCGGCGTCAACGCTACCTGGTGGAAGTCCCGTGGGATTGACGTTACCTCAAGGGATCCCAAGCCCTCCAAGTCCTCCAATAAATGCCAGTAAAAAACCTTCCAAAGAGAAAATTATCACGTCAACTTCTTTGTCTACAGGTTAATTTTAAATACTTTTTTTTTACCATATCTCAATTTAAACATTAAATAAATTATTATGTTTACATAACCTCTAAAAAATTTTCAAAATGGCGAATATTTATTTAGCGAGCGTTTTATAGTCTTTTTTTTATTTATAATTAGTTTATATAAAATGTTAAAATAAAATTAATCAATTATTTTGTGATATTCTCTTCAATTATTATAAAAAATCACTTTAAAATTTTTAATTTTAAAAACAGCGTTGCTTTATATATATAGTTCCTGTATCTGCCACTAGACTGCGTTTGTCATCATATATTGTATTTCCATGTTTCTTTTTTTTTTTTTTTAATTAGATATTTTATTACTATTCGGTACTTATATAAACACTACCTTATAGTAAAAAAAAAACTTCCAATTTTAAAATTATGATTATTAAGTAAAAAATTAAATATGGCGCCTGTGGCAGAAAAAGGAACTAATTAGTACGCATGCCGCCATTTTTAAATTTTTAGGTTAACTGAAGACAAGATATTAATTTAAAAATTAAAGTTAAATATTTTTCAAGATCTATATATTTGGATAAGATAATAGTATTCAAAATAACTCGATTCGGACTTAACTAATCATATATATGTTTAGCCTCACCAATAAAGAACACTCACGGTCTTGTTAAAAATTAAAAATTAAATATGGCGTCTTGTGGCAGAAAATGGAACTAACACCTGCCGCCATTTTAATGTTTTGAGGTTAATGAAAGACAAGATATTAAGTTAAAAATTAAATATGGCGTCTTGTGGCAGAAAATGGAACTAATTAGACACCTGCCGCCATTTTAATGTTTTGAGGTTAATGAAAGACAAGATATTAAGTTAAAAATTAAATATGGTGTCTTGTGGCAGAAAATGGAACTAACACCTGCCGCCATTTTAATGTTTTGAGGTTAATGAAAGACAAGATATTAAGTTAAAAATTAAATATGGCGTCTTGTGACAGAAAATGGAACTAATTAGAACCCTTGCCGCCATTTTAATGTTTTGAGGTTAACTGAAGGCAAGAAATTTAATTTCTTGTTTGAAATATGTGAAAATAGCTATAATAATTTGACTTTTTTTTTTTTAGAATGCAAAAAGGCAAGCCCTTTAGCTCTTGTTGAAAGGAGATGTCGTTCAAGACGTTGTTTATTATTTGCATCACCATCACCAAATATTTCTACCTCAGAGAAACGAAAAATCATCAACAACAACAACAGCAATACAATAGATAATAATAATACGTCATCGTTTATTAAATCAACACCCATTCTGGTAACACATCGAGCCAACGCCTGGAAACGACATCGGGATTATTTCCATGGAAGAGGTTGGATTTTTTTTTGTTTTTTTATTTTCATTTGTAATTTCAACAAAGTCGGTTAAGGGGGTTCAGGAGCGACGTCTAAACGCACTTTAAAAATAAACTAGACTATTATAAGGAATTTCTCAATGCGGTTTTTTTTAAATGAATTAAATTCATAAGAGATTATTGGGACATCGAGCTATAATTTTTTTTAATGACTTATTAAAAAATTAACGAAATTAATTTTTTTGTTATCAAGTAAATAAAAAAAACAATCTGTCCCAATAATCTTTAATTTATTTTTAAATTTAAAAATGAATTTATTGTTATTATTAATCACATATTAATTAAGGAATTTTTAAAATAAGCTTAGATGATTTATTTAAAAATCAAATGTCAAATTAGTTCAGCATTCTTGCAATAGATGGCAGGCTAGTCTAACAGTCTATCCCCTAAGAGCCTATATCTATATATTTTATGCTTTTATAAAAGATACATAATATATAATAATATTTATTGTTAAAAGATCAATGAAAATCAACCAAATGCATTAAATATTATTAGCTACCATTCTGACATCTCTTGGCAAATTTTTGAATTACTTGATATTTGGGCATACTTTTTATGACACACAACGCCATCTTATCGGGAAAAACATGCGTAACACCTTCGCTCCCGAGCCCCCTCAAAATGTATACAGTCTGAATGTTTTTGTTATTTACCCCCTACACGTGGCTCTAAGCATAAATAACGTTAATAATAATTAATTTTGATATGGATTGTTCGATGATGAGTTTGGATTAGTGAAATTGATATTTCCTTTGTTTTATTATTTTATACTCTTTTTAAATGGATATTATCAGTCTATAAAGTGGAATTAAAATTAAATTTTAATTATACTGTACCTAATTGTCATCACTCTCTGTTTGGGCAACTTTCAAATGAAATTTTACATGCTCAAAGAGAATCTTCTAGGGACATTTATGTATTCTTTGCATAATATCCCGTCTGGTTGGAATTTTGAAATTCGCTTTTGTACCCTTATTAAAGGATGCTAAGAACACTGTCGGCTCACCAAATTCTCATTTGAGAAGGCGGCTCAAAAAAATTTTTCCCCATGGATTTTTGAAAAATCAAAAGCCAATTAATTGTAATAAATCTCGCAAATGAATAATTATAAAAATTGTTATATATTTTTGTTTAATTGTCGGAAGACCGCCGAAGGCGGGCGGTGCAGCTAGTATTGTTTGTAAAATGATATGTAGATTCTAAACATTATCATAATAACACATACGGTTTAGCCTCCAACGGGCCGTGCAGCGAGATTATCATTCTATCAGGTCTATTCTCTAAAAACATAAATCATAACCTTACTTTTTAGGTTAAGGACGCCATTTTTATTTTAAACACGACATTAAAATATTAAAGGCACCCCTTAGACATGGCATTAATTTCTTAGAGAGAATAGACCTGTGTATCTATTAAAAAAAAAAAACAATAATAATTTCTTTCAAAATCTTGGCTAATATTTCTTACCATCTCAGGGTCATAAGCGTAGAATTTATTTTCTTTTTTTTCTTTTTTTCCATTTCACTATTGATTTATTGGTAAGAGAATGAATTTAACGACAAATTGTCTTGAAGGCTATTTTCGTTCTCTCTTTTTGTTAATTATTTAATACAAAATCGATTGTTGTTGTTGTTGTTGTGTTGCAGGTGAACTCGACCTTGCCATCACAGGAACAGAACAGGAACTCACTGTGCATGGTAAGTAGGCTGGCTATAAGGAGTCATATTAAAATTTACACTTTATGACGTTCGAATAAAGTCATTATTCATTCAGAGTGGGTCAAAATTACAAATTATCTGGCAAATTAAAATTAATATTAATTGGAAATTATTATGAAAAAAATTAAAAGAGATTAACACCAAATTGTCATAATTTTTTTTTTTTTTTTAATTCTTTATTATTTATTTTTCATTATTGATTATTTTTCTTTGTTGATTTTAATAAATAATTTTATAATTTTTCTTCTCATTTACACCTTTATTTTATTAATACTATATTTTTGTAAATAAACAAACGAAATTTTATCTCTTATTGCCTAAAGATTTAAATTTAATTAATAGAATTAATTTTTTTTTTCTGATTGATCTTCTAAAAAAACAAGAGATGTAGAGCGTATGTTTATATATATATATCTATATAAATAATCTCATTGTTATTAAAATTAAAATTCAACAAATTTAAGTTACATTTATAATATTGACAAACTTTCCGCTGCTGTTAATTAATTTTTTAACGTTATTTTGGTGCATTCAAAGACAAACATGGATTCCACAATAGCTGGCTAATCAATTAAAGGATTAATGCTGGGGGGGGGAGGGATTGGATGTAACCCCAATTAGGGGGGAGGAGATCATCAATGAGATGTCTAATTTATAATTTATTGATTTTCCAGTGATTTCGGGACGGAATTTACACAAAACCTCGGGAAAGGGAAGCAACGCGTACGTTAAGGTAAGCTCAATTTATTTAATAAACTAAATTAATATTAATGTTATTTCAATTTACATTGTTTGCTATAATCTAATTAATTAATATCAAATTTCAAACAATTGAAATTTTCTGATTCTCAATTCATTGATAAAATTTTTATTTTTAAGTCTTTTAATTTGCAAATGAATTTATTTGAGACAATTTTCTCCAGCTAACAGTCTTTTCTTTTAGATCTTTTTTTAAATATCGACGCCATATTCTCACAATTTTGAAGTCAAATATAAATTTCTATTTTTTTTTTTCTATATTCTAAAAGGAAAATAATTCTAAAATTTTTTTGGAACAGACAAATGAAAAGTTAAAAAAACATGCAAAACAAATTGTGATGAAATAAGTTGTAATTTCTAAGTGACTTTCCTATACACATTTGATTTGTGTTCCATTGCACACACACACACAGGTATTTTGCTGGGCTAGTTCTCTCTCTCTCTCTTTGGCTGGCTGGCTGGCCTAGTTCTGGACCAAAGAGAGAGAGAGAGAGAGGGAGGTCGATACGCCTCTGGTGACGTCACCAGTGGCGTGAGGAGTGACGTCACCTCGCCTCTTCTTCCCTCTACCTTTATTATTAAGCCCTTAACGTCAAGCAACCACCCTGATAGGAAGGAAAGAAGCCCACAAGCTCGTTAAGGCGTCATTAAACTGAGATTAAAGTTGAGTTTAAAAAAAAAATTGTTGGAATTTATTGATTTTAAATAAAATTTTTTTGTATGTGAACAAGATCTCATTTTCAAGTTATTTTCTATTAAATTTGTAAATAGAAAAAATAAGGCATTCGCGGGAATCGAACCCACACCAACAACTATCAAGATCGTTGCCTTTTGCGTGTGGAACGTCACCAAAAGAGAATTTAATAAATATTCAGTAAACGCAGCCCATTTCATTTTCTATTTGATTAAGATATTATAAAGAAACAAAACAAAATAAAAACTGACAGAAATTTAATTATAACTTTTTTTTTTTTATTAAATCCATTAATCTTTTCTTTTTTTTTTTTACTTCTCCAAATGACAAATTCTTAACAGATTTCAACACTTGCATCTCATCAGCATGGCGTTGCTAATGGAGTCCCTGTCTAAAATGAATCTCATAATTTATTATTTTATTAAATCAAATAGAGTGCTAAAAATGCAGATAGAATCACAAAGGATCTTCTTGCATATTGTGATGTACACTAGAAGAAGGAAGCGGGAGAATGAGGGGTCAAAAACCAGAATTCCAATTTAGCCTCAATTTTGTATGTAACTTGTGACAGATAATAGAAACATACATTTCTGGCCAGTTAAGAAATAGATTACCCATCACATTTCTGAAAAATAATTATTATTGTAAATTTTGGAGTTTAGGCTTTCACAGTTGTTATCAGTTGTTATTTGTAAAAATTACAACGTTTCGGCCACTCATTCTGTGGCCTTCAGGTACAATTCAGCTAACAATTGTAAGTTTACAAAGGTTGTTACATCTGTGACAATCTCAATTGAACTGGTTGAGAAAACAAGATGGCTGCCGTATCTCGACCTGCGCGCCATCTACACATGAGCGATCGCAGCGCCCCTACATACATTTTGACAGGAAATTCAAATATTGTATTTTTAAAAATATATTAGTATACACTCTCTAAACTAATAATTTGTACAGTTTAGAGAATGTATACTAATCTGAGGCTCCTGAGATACAAGTTTTGAGGCCCCTGAGGTCATATTATTACTTTGTTGAAATTAAAGTTGATAAATAAATTATTTTTTAATCGAAAAAGATCTGTGGCTGTAGGCTTAATGATGATGGAGTCATGAAAAAAACAAGACGAATGCAGCCAAATATTATTTTATTTTAAATCTCGCCCTCACGGCTGACGTTTCGGCCCGAGGTCTAGGCCATCTTCAGAGCCGGCTGGCAATAATCAAAATTCTTCTACACATTTTGATTATTGCCAGCCGGCTCTGAAGATGGCCTAGACCTCGGGCCGAAACGTCAGCCGTGAGGGCGAGATTTAAAATAAAATAATATTTGGCTGCATTCGTCTTGTTTTTTTCATGACTCCATCAAAATTATTTTTTATTAAAGTGTCAGATGACTAATTGAAAAGTCTCTTTTTCATATTAAAAAATTATATTTTTTTCATATTAAAAAATTATATTTAAAAATAAAATTTAGATCAAAAATAAAATCTATATCGACCCTATATAATTCGCTAATGTCCTACTGTCTGTCACGCTCTATTTAGGCAACTTCCCGTTGGAATTATTTTTTGGGATTACAGGAAAATTTTAATCTTTAAATTCCTATAACTTTTTGAGTTTTTAATGACTGAAGTTAGTCACACTTATTCAAGCAACGTCAGCGCCATCTGTCAGCATTCCTGTGAAGTTAGATTCAAATTTTCCCGCTATTTTCACTCATCCCCGTGAAGTTAGTCACAATTATTCAAGGGAATGAGTGAAAATAGCGGGAAAATTTGAATCTAACTTCACAGGAATGCCGACAGATGGCGCTGAAGTCACTGTATATAAAAAGGCACTTAACAGACATGACTGTTGATTCACTTAAATCTGAGCAAGTGCAGAGTGTTTTTATTGGGACACCCTTTATATTAAGTATTAATATATAGGTATGATAATGTAAAAACATGCAGTTACTAGATTTTAGTCCGAATAATATCTTCATTCTGAGTAATAGAACAAACAAAGAGCTTTTTTTTCGACCTTTGATAATAAAAATGGATCTCAATCTACATATAAACAAAAAACAAAAAAAAAAAAAGTGGAAAAATATTTCATGATATGCACAATCGGTTATTTATTGGCTTGCATTCAGAAGGGTCATGGATAGCATGATGATGATGATGATGATGATCATTTCACTGGAAGAAGCAGAAGGGCTTTTCGAGAGCAGCAGCAGCGATACTTCATCCAGACAAATGGCCTGGAGAGCTAGCTGAGCTGGACCACTTTTTTAACTCTCTCCCTCCGACAAAATGCTATGACAAGCCATTAGCTTTTATTCTAAATCATCCCCTATACACATCGGCAAAAAAAAAAAGAAGAATATACATATTCTACTTTTATAATTATATATTCTTTGATTTAAAATTAAATATTTATTTTTAAATTATCAACGAGTAATTTGACACTCATCGTATTAAATATTTTGAAATATAAATACTCTTTGATTTTTATTATTTTTTTTCATTATTCATTTAAATAATTTTAAACTAAAATATAAATATAGGCGTAGCCAGACATCTTGTTAGGGGGGGGGGGGGCAACCCTTCGTTAGAGCGAGAGGGGGGTTTGCAATTAATATATACAATAGATTATTAATTATTTATTTAAATTAAAAAAAAAAATTAAATTAATATAGTGGATTGCGGCGTTAAAAAAAAAATTCCCAATGGGAAATATACATATATATATTTGTTTTTTTTATTTTTTATTTTTTAGGGCAAGCCAGGGAGGGGCAAAGGCCCTTCCCTGCCTCCCCTGGCTACGCCCATGTAAATATATATATCATTTTTATTAAAAAAAAAAAATCTAGTGCGACTTCGGTAATGAAATTTGTGTTCTGTGCTGGTCACACCACCAGCTTTTTTGTGTCAAGGTTTACATTTTGAATTCTAAATATAATGGCGAAAACTAAACAAAAAATCTGCTATGGCAAGCACACTTTCAATTACCGATGGTTTAGGTCTATTCTCCAAGCAAAAACGTTAACTTTTAACATTTGAAAACAACATTAATTCATTTTAACACTTCCCCTATTCTGTAAACAAAAACTTTAAAAGCCAAAGCGTTAACATTTAGTAAATAGTGTTAAAAATTAATGCCATATCTAGGGGGGGGGGTGCCGAAAATATTTTAACGTCGTATTTAAAATAAAAAAAATCATTGTGTGATTTTATGAAACCAGCGATGCAAGTGAAACTTTTTTTTTCGGATCGTAGGCGTTTAACCAAAAATTATTCAATTAAGAGTATTAAAATCTCGTTTTTAATCTTAACTTAATAATTGGAAAATGGGAAATCAATATACGCATGTTAAAAACTGAGAACAATATTTATTTAGAAGATTTGAATCATTTTAAATTATTTTAAAAATTATATTTTATCAATTTAAAAATTGAATAATTAAATCTCACAATTATTTTTGTATAATTCGTAATATATATTAAATTTCAACTTTCCTATTTTTGGCTTGTAGCGTCACGGCCTTTGACGTCACGGCTTGTAACGCGACATGCTGATAGAGAAACGAAAAAATTTGTGTCGATCAAAATAAAAGTTTCACTTTAAAAATGGCGTCCTTAACCTAAAAAGTAAGATTATGATTTTGATAGCAACATGTTAACGTCGCTGTTAAAACTTTGTTTAGAGAATATCATTTTTTAACGCTGATGAACTTTTTAACAACACTCATTTGTTGATTTTTAATTTTAACGTCTGTTTTTAGAGAATAAACCTGATTGTGTGTTAAATGTCATTATTGGCAAACATTTATTTTATTTCGAAAGTGTCAGTCACACCAAATTTTTTTTTTTTGGTGTTCACAGCAGAGTTTATTTTTATTCTAGACGATAATTCTATTTGATCATTCGCTGCAGGAGATAAAAATAAATTGTTGCCATATTCCTTTAGGGGTTTGAATAATTTAAAGGGAATTATCGTACTACCCGGCCATTTTGGAGTTTCCCTTTGAAAATTATGTAACGTACTGTACTCTACCAACTTGAAGAAGAGAGAGAGGGGATGCACTTTCGAAATTACGCCAAAGCTCTCATTTAGTGAATGGGCTTTAATAATATACGTAATAATAATTATTAAACTTTAAATTAGAGACATCGCTAGTATTGGAGATAAAAAAAAACATCTATTGAATTTTTGATTTATAAATAGGGAGACGCAAAAAATTACCTTGTAAATTAAATACAACAACTTTTATTTAATTAATTACTCGTCGACGTTTCGGTCGCAAATATACGACCTTCATCAGGACGATTTGCTACCGAAATAAATAAAAGTCTTTTATTTAATTTCCTTGGCTGCTACGTCTTTTATATCCAATTTATTATATTACACTGTTAAAAATTTTCAAGAAAACTTCATATACAAGTATAGGAAGTCTGTTTCATAAACTGTTTATGAATATATATGAGAAAGTTCAATTTGTTGCCAACCTAACAAATTTCTTGTATATTTTAAAATTAATTTTAATTTTTATAGCTATTTAGTTGAATCACTTTATAAAAATTATTTAATTAGTATGATTGTAATATACTTGATAAATATTTAAATAGTTTAGAGCGCTAATTTCAAACCAGAATTAAATAAATTTAGATTTGTGAAATAAATTTTAAAAGAATAATTTCAAGTTTCCTTAAAATAATTATAAAATAATATTAATAAAAATTCCTTGAGGTAGTCGAGTTATTTGAGAACGTTTAGACCAGTGATTCTCAACTTGTCGCGGTACACTTTTAACGATTTCAAAATTTGGCGGCACACAAAGAAAAAGATAAGTTTAAAAGTTGGTAATTTGTTACATAAACTTTTATATTAATTTTATTTCATATCCTGGGTATATTAATATTAAACCACGAAAGTATATGGAAAATGATTGAAAATTTATATTTTCTTTTTACAGCAGTGACGGCGCTACGGGGGGCTAGGGGGATCCGCCCCCGGCGGACCTCTCCCCCCCCAGTCAGCTCGGAAACCAAATTAAAAAAATTTCTAAAATTATTCACTGTTCCTTTAAAAAAATGTAATTTTTAAGCTTTTTATTACAATGTAAAAAAAGAAAGATTATTTTTAATAAATAAATTTTGTTACTCTCAAATTTTGTCGAGTAAATATCTTTCTTTTGTGCCATTAAAACGTCATCGAAAAGAAAAAAATATCCGATAACTTTACCAATGGAATTGAAATAAATAGAGACGGGGCCTAAATGGTTTTCGATGCCGAAAAAGACCTAAATTAAAAAAAAAAACTTTATTGAGCCCCAATCTAAAAAAAAATTTCTTCTTCGGGTACAAGTGTAAATCCACCAGCTATGAATCAAGTCAAGTGATTCAGAAGAAATTGATAGTGATTTTGAGAAATTCTGCGCATAGCCAATATCTTTCAGAAAAATTCCTGGGTAAATCTGGATTTTAGTGTTCGATCACGTGATTCAAAGTGGCCATCCCCCCCTTTGAGCCGGGGCTAAATTAAACGCGCTTGGTCGCTAAACCAATTTATGGGCTTTCATATTTCTCAGGAGATAATGAGAAGCCTGCCAACCAAAACTGAAAATACTGTATTTCCCAGTACGACATTCGGTAAGGTTCAGTGCCTGTGGTGTGACATTTTTAGATCCTCTTTAAAATGTATATTTTCCTTTTGCCCTTGGAATCTTTTGAAACACACTTTACTCTTGTATTTTATAGGAAAGATAGGAGGAATGGTTGCTATAGTAACATTTTCTCATGTTTATAAATTTTACATCTTGAATTATAATGTCTGGACCCCCAAATAATATATATTCATAACGGTTATCGTCAAAGTCTTGAATGGCCTAAGTTGCCGAAAAGACTGTGAATGTGTGGATGCATGTGAGTGTGAATGAGAAAAAAGTGTGAATGTTTAAAAAAAAAAAAAAAAAAATCCTTACTGTTGGAAACTAAATATAGGCCTATGTCGACTAGAGTCCGACCGAAACAAGATTTTCAGCCGAAACCGAATTTTGGCTTCAATTTTAGTTTCGACCGAAAGCGTAACCGAAATCGAAAATTGTTTTAAACTTTTCTTAAAATTTCCTATTTTAAATTCATCTTTTTTTACTAGAATTTCCATTTTTCCCTCTTGCGAAAATCATTTGACCTTTTTTTTTTAATCAAATAGGAAGAATAAAATGAGCAAGCAGCTAATTATATTTCAATTTATTAAGAAACCAGGGCCGACGTTTCGGTCACATATGGGACCATCCTCAGGGCCAGGTTAATGTCTGAAAATACATATAATCCTCGCCACGTTATATTGGGCATTCACAATTGCATGCAGCTTAATCATGACAATGCCTCAAATTATGTTATTACCATACCATGGACAGAGAGTGAATGTTTTTTTTAAGTGCGAATTTCACTCGACGTTTTTTTAGTATACGAGCATCTTCCCATCTTTTCAAAGTCAGGTTTCTGGCAGGGCGAAGTTTCGGCTGAAATTTGGCCGAATCCGAAACTTCTGTCGGTTCCTAAGGTCACACAAAAAAATGGTGCCCCGAGTCACACCAGTTTTGTTTCTCTGTTGATGCTTATATATTTATTGACTGCCCCCCTGGTAATAAGTTTGCCCCTCTCCTGCCCCCCCCACTGAGAATAAGCTAGCGCCGTCACTGTTTTACAGTGTATATATAATAATAAGGGGACTCCCCGAGGAAGAGAGAGAGAGAGAGGGCTCCATTGCTCTGGTGACCGAGGTCTCTTTAATATTTACACCGAAACGTTTTCGGAATTTATTTTATTTATTTATTTTTTTTTTTTTCCAGGCCGCTCTAGTTCCATCCCGCGAATGCCGTATTTATCATCGAACAGCGGTGCATCGCGATTCCTCGACACCGTGGTTTGATCATCGATTTATCATCCCACTCTCAGGCGGCGATCATGAAAGGCGAATTCTCATCTCAGCTTGGCATCGAGACAAAGAAAAGAGGTGAGTTTCCTTTTCTTTTTTTTTTTTTAAGATTATTCAATTAAAATAAAGAACTTTTTGACGTTATAAAATGACGTAGAAACACTACTGTATAGTTCGGAAATGTAATAAACAATAATGGCAAATTATGCGCATTTAATCAAGACTCTAAAATGGTATAAAACTTTGGGCTTTTTTCTTTTTTTTTAATAATATTTGTATTTTTATGCGAAAAAAAAAACGAATCTCCAAACATAATTCGTAATTGGAATGAAGGATAGAATTTAATACAACTAATTAAATTAATAAAAATATTTGAATACATTTTTTTTTAAGGTCTTTTTCGGCATCTAAGGCCATTTAGACCCCATCCCTATTTATTTCAAATGATTTGTAGTCAAATCAAATGAAATAAATTTTTCTCGCTTGGGACGGGAAGCGAACCCGGGACTCCGGCACGAGAAGCTAGTGTCTTCTCTCTAAGGCCACGGACTATTATGAAAAATTAAAGTCAATTAATTATTATATTTAAATCTCTCAAATTAAAAATAATAATATTTGATATATTAATTAAATTTTTATTTATTTTTTTCGTATATATATAATTCTTAATGAGCCGTTTGAAGCAATCTGACTGATTAAAGAAAGGAAAGAGCCCACCGCAGGCGGGCCCGACCCAAATATAAGGCGAGGTTATAATTAATTTTTACAAAGTTGAAAAGAAAGTTTTTTTTTTTTTAAGAAAGAAAAAGTATTTCAATTATAGAGAGTTAAGTTCTCTTTTTTTTTGTTTGCTCACAGATTGAATCTATTTGGTTTGGAGTTGAGCCAACCATTGAAAAAAAAAAAAAAAAAAAACCCAACTGACTAGCCAATTATTATGCAAAAAGTATATTCATAAGAGAAAATAATTTTTATTATAAATGAGATGAAATTTAATACGTAATAATTAAATTTAATTAATTATATTCTTTGACTTTGTTGATTTGATTAATGGCGGACGACGCTCTCCGCTTCAACATAAAAAAAACCGTTTTTTGACTAAATTACATCAAATTTTAATACAAGTGTTGTATATTATTTTATTCAGAAAAATTGCACGATATAAAAATTCTTTTCAGAGCCGATTTATTAAAAAAAAGAAATAATCCGGTAAATGATAGCATATTTTAAAAAAGTTTTTTTTTTTGTTTCTTTTTATTTTATTGCAATTCTTATTGTAGCAAAAAGTAAAAGAAAATCGATATTTTATTTTTCGTTCATCATTTATAGCAATGGTAGCGAATAAAAAAGAAAAAAAAGGGAAGATATGATGATACACAATCTCTGTATTCGTTTAAACAATTTCCCTCGAATGTCATAAAAAAAAGAAGTTGCCAATAGGATCATAAATTCTCTTTTCCGTTACTACATAAAGTAAAAAAAAACAAAAAACTTGCATCTGTATTCTTTGGCCTTTTTTTTTTACTCTTTTCTTTCAATGTTGTTTTGTTAATGGGTGTACATTTTTATTTTTATTTTTATTTGTGTTTGATTGTGGACCTATCCACCGAGGATTTGAATCTTTAATAAATTTATTTATTTAAAATTTTTTTTTTTAATTGCCATAAATATTTTAAAATAAAATAATTTTTAAATAAAATTAGGGAGTTAAATTAAAAATATTTCGTTTATTTTACTTTAATAGATTGTAAGAAATTATCGAATTATGTTTTTAAGAAAATAATCTGTGAATAATTGATTAAATCGATCATAGAAAATTGAGAAGACTTAATGAAAATTAAATATATTTTATCAAAGAAATAAAGAAAAAAATATTGAACTTTAATTTATTATAATCATCGCCGTTACAATCTCCATACAATAAAATAAAATAAATATATTATGGTTTGTAAGAACATATTTAGAGATTCGTTAAATGCTCTTCGTCTTTCGTTAACCTTTCGTTAAGTTGCAAGAACGTCATTTATTGTTGTCAGGTTTATTATTTATTTATTTATTGTTGTCAGGTTATTGTTATAACTTATAAATACTAAAATATTAAAAAGTGAAATTAGGATCAAATTGTAATGATATGTATGAAATTATCAATCATACAACACACTCTTGCGGTCAACTGGGTAACTAAAATCAACAATTGACATTTACGTAGGGCCATTATAACATAACCTCACTTCCTTTGCGTCGGTTCGTTAAAATAGTCTTTAAATTAAAAATTCTAACCTTTAAACTATAAAAAATCTTTAACATTAGTTGTTTAATTTTACTTTCTCTTACCCTATATTTTGTATAGAATTTAGTGTCTATTTCATCATGAGAGTCAGATAAACATGATTTAATTGTGAATTCTTTAATTTTCAATACATATTAAACGGAATTATTAATTATTATAGATATTTGAATTGAGGAAATCAGGTTATTTTATAACTTATAAATATTAAAATTTTAGAAAGTGAAATTAGGATCAAATTGTAATTATATGTATGAAATTATCAATCATATACAACACACTCTTGCGGTCAACTCGCCAACTAAAATAAACAATTGACATTTACGCTCTTCCATAATAACATAACCTCACTTCCTTTGCTTCTTCAGATAAATATCTATAATAATTAAAAATATAATGTTGAAAATTAAAGGAATTTGAATTAAATTAATGCCAAAGACACTAAATTACTTTCCGGCTACGATGTCCCAGTCGTTTTTTTTATTTTCTCCACTTGATTTTTTCAATCCGACATTTGTATTATAATATAAAGAGATTTATTTGATAATATACACAAGTACGTAGGTATTTTATAAAGAAGAAAGAAGATTTTGATTCATTTTTTGACAAGAGAGAGAGAATTTATTTTTATTTAAACTAATTTACTGTGTACACCACACCGACAACATTTTATGTCTTTTTCTTTTCTTTCTTGTAATCAAATAAACATTGACAATAGCATAGACAAAAAAAAATGAGATTTCCCTCTCGTTTCTCATGGAATATTTATTAACTTAGAAAAAAAAAACCTTCGCTTGGTTTCTTCAACGAATAATAAAAGTGATTAAAATTTAAATTTTAAAAAATTCTCTATTGTTTTTTGACTTACTAATTAAGGCATAAAGTTGTCATTGTTTTTGATGCTCAAAAGTCGGTACATTATATTAAAAGGCCGAGTGTTTAAGACGTCGTGACCGTCAACTCGACCATTATGCCAAGCCGACGCGTCGGATCAAAAACAGTGGGTGTATGGGCCAAGAACAAAATGGGATGCTACCCACAATTCTTCCAAGCAGAACTACATGTGCACAACTCAACATCGTCATGACATACAAGAAAACAACTATTGCTATACTGTCAGGCTGCAATAAGGGCGTTAAACTCCTATGAAATCAGCTCCAAAACAGTATGGAATTGCCTAATCCAACGAAATAACATAAGATTACTCTCCATCGGGTCCCAGGACACACTGGGATGGAAGGCAACGAAGATAAACTAGCAAAAAAAGGATCAGAAACACCTTTTGCTGGAATTGAGATTAACATCATCCGGGCGACTCCGGATTCAAAGGAAAAGATCGAAAGAGAACAGCTATGGAGAGAATATCCAAAACTGAGGGAATCAAAAGAACTTCTTGGGACATTTAACCAGCGGATTGCTTGAAACTTATTAAGAACAAGTTGACGAATACTGACTGAATTCTTAATAGGACACTGCAGAGTCTGAAGATACTGGGTCAAGAAGTTTCTGTGAATCAGCAGAAGAGACCTCAGCTCATCTCCTCAAGGATTGTGGAGCCCTGATCCAGAGAAGAAGGGAAGCATATTGGGTGTCATCGAAGGAGCTTCCATCCTTAGAACCGCGCCAGATCCTCAGCTTTTTGGAAGCCGCCGGTCTGGAAATGATACTCTAAACGGGGACCGTATGAAAATACTAGAACACCCCTTCGAATCTACAAAAATCTTAAGACGCCGTGAGAATTCTCAAATAGACTTTTGTGCATCAAGAACAATGTCAACTTTATGCCTGAATTAGATATAAGCTCATCAGGATTCTATCACCGAAACGGCATTTGGCATCCAAAGGCTTTCTTTTCTTGTACTTGCTCCTATTTTAATTAGAACATCAACAGCAACTTCTCTCCGGATTATACAAACGGACGGATGCAAACACACTTACATCACTTCATGTTAACAAGAAGAATTAACTAGAACAAAGTGTGAGAATAATCCCAATTAGAATTGAAACGTCAGCATAAATGCATTATAATGGTCAAAGCCATATGAGCTGGTCTCCTGGACAACCCCTCCTCTCAGATTTATATCCCCACGAATATTTACATTTTAACAAGCAATTATTTAATTTTAATTTAATTTTTTATATAAATAAGTCTAATTTATTTATAATTATTTAATCAAGTCAACAATGTTAATTAGTTGAAAAATCTATATTATTTAATTTTATTGTTATAATATCCAATTATTATTAATTAATTAGATATAAAATATAATAAATGAATTAATTGTCTACCAGCCTTCAAGGCAACCACATCGCCTCCCCAAATAGGCCTTGTTTTCCTATATTATATCAAAGTTTCTTATGAGGCTATGCCTCCCCCAAGCACCCTGATAGTGGGGTAACTCGCCTCAATCCTCTCCCTGGACCATTATCCAGAGGATGACGCTATGCATCTCAAATGAATCCCCAATTCGACTACCAGTGGCCATGGGCCCTTGGAAAGAGCCAGTACGAGTTCTTCTTGGACCAACTGGAGGCTGCGACTCCAATCAACCATCATCAACTACAGATGAGTCAATTCTTATGTTTTCCCCCCCCTTCCCCCTTAATTAACGTAAACTAAACATGCATTTAATAAACTATAAACTATAATTATGTCTCTAAATATAAGTTATGAAATATAACAATTTATAATATGGCTTTTGTGTCTCAAAGAAGCGAAACTTTTCCCATTATAGCATTTTTTGTAGTTTTTTAGTGCATCCGAGCCCTACTTATGATTATTCCATCTGTACTATAATATAGGGCCTAATGTTATTTTTTTAATATAAATCTGTCTTATATATAAATAAATTTTGTTGACAATAGGTCCTGATGATAAATATAGTAGAGCGTAACAAACAGTTTTATTTTATTTAACAAGACCTAAAGAATTTGATGGCCCTCTCTCTCTCTCTCTCTCTCCGTGTGTGTTTTTTTCTGCAAAGAGAGAGAGAGAGAGAGGAGTCGCGTTGAGTCGACGCCGTGGCTGGCTGGCGCCACTATCGTCAATCGATCGATCGTTGTTGTATAGAGCGCGTCGCGCATGCTATGGTTTGCCCCGTTTTTGCCCGGGGGGTGCACACACTAGCAATCTCTCTCTCTCTCTCTCTCGCTCTCTTTCAAGTGTGTGTGTAGTGGGGCGCCGGCCAGTTACTCTCTCGCTTTTGCACGTGTATCAACCAATCAGTGCTGTCTGTGTGCTCTACTCTCTTTCACTTAAACAGTGCTCTCTCTCTCTCTCTCTCTCTCTCTCTCTCTTATGTTTGTGGTGTTGATGTGTTTTGGAAATGTGAAACTATCTATGTGAATTTATTATTATTATTATTATTTTTTTTTTTAAACAATGGCACACGCAGATGGTAAGCATACTTGCATTGATTGTTACTAAAAAAACTTGATAATTCTTGATTAATTAATTTTTTATTTCACCTAATAGTTATACTATAATTAATTCTATAAAATATCGGAATTTAAATTTAATTAAATAGTTGTATAAATGGGACAATAGAGAATTATTTTGTGGCCGTAGACGCAGAGCTACTGGCCAATTAGCTCTGTGCTCCATGGCCTGGGAAAACAAATCGACTCTTTTTTTTTTATTTTCTTTGGCTGGACTAAGGATGTGGTATCGAAAGGAAAGTATCGAGTATTTCTTAAATTTGAGTGTTTTTTTGAAAATCTTTTATACTTTAAACGAAATACTTGTTAATAAAAGAAATTGATTTTCGGTTTATTTAAAAAAAAAAATTACATCGTTTCGACCAATTATTTTGTGGCCTTCTTCAGGTACAATTCAGTCAAGAATACAAAAATTGTTACATCTGTGACAATCTCATTTGAATGTTTCCTCAACTAATGTAATCTTAACTGAATTGTATCTGAAAAAGGTGATTGAATGACAGGCCGAAACGTTGTAATTTTTACAAATAATCCACAGTTAAACTGAAATTCTTTTATTAATGATAACAACTAGGAAAGTCTGAACTCCAAAAAAAGAAATACTTGTTATTAAATTAATATATAATGTGGTCCAGGCATTATTATTTATACCATTTGGTAATTAAATGAGTATTATAGAAAATGAGTTGACTTAAAAATTGCGCAGGCGGGTTGAGCGGCTAGTATAGTCTAAATTTGTGTATTGTTTAAAGTCTAGGATGCCAAAAGAACCTAAAAAACAAATTATATTTGAATGAGTACTTTTCATTCGATACCGGTATCATCAACTACTCATATGAGTAAAGTATCGAGTAAAAAAAGTACTAGTATCGATACCAGCCTAGGTATCGATACTTTTTTCGTGTGATGCCAAGTAGGCAGCCAGAACGGAGAAATAAAACGCTATTTTTTTTATTTCAATATGCTCGGAGACGTTTCGGTTGCTAATCTTCCCCCTTTTTGTATTTGCAAAATATTTCTAAAAAAAAAATCTGCTCTCAAGGTAAGAGAAAGTTGTGTGCTGTGCTTGTCACACCAGATTTTTTTTTAGTTTTTGTTTTGAGACATGCAAATTTTGAATTTGCTACGTAATAATAAGCAGCCGTTCATTGCCCTATAACTGAAATTCATTATTATATTAAATAAAACGTATCAGCCAGGTGTCAGCTACTTCTGATAGGCGCAGTTTGTAGAATTCGTTATTATTCGTGATTTCTTTAACAAATAAGCATGAAATTTGGTATTTTCTTACCCAGGTTAATGAGTGTCGCCTCTAAGAGCGTTCAAGAAGAACTCATATAGAATATTTTTATTCTCGGATAGACTCCAAAACTAATTGACCGATATTTTAAAGAGAATTTAGAAGTGACTTGTTCCGTTAATTTTGATCGCGAACAAAGTCAGATGATCGGCTCCCCTAGGGTGGATAGTACAGCTCGTGTGGGTTGGTTAAAAAATGCATTTAATCAATTTATTCAAAGATTTAGATTTCAGAGAGCTTTTAAACACTCAGCCTGAAAGAACGAAGAGATGAAAAATTCAAACTTTATTTTTCAATACTTGATAAAGATCAAATAAAAATGCTAATTTTTTTTTTAGTAGAAAGTCAAATTTATTAACAGACGGATATTTCCAACATTCATCAATCAGCAGACTCCCCTTCCTAGTAGCCTATATTATAGAGTGGCTGAAGAAAGAGCGAAGGAAATTTTATTTTATAGGCCTATCTACACTGTAAAAAAAAAAAATAAAAATTTTCAATAATTTTTCATATACTTGGGTGATTTAATATTAATATACCCAGGATATGAAATAAAATTAATATAAAAGTTTATGAACAAATTACCAACTTTTAAACTTATCTTTTTCTTTGTGTGCCGTCAAATTTTGAAATCGTTAAAAGTGTACCGCGACAAGTTGAGAATCACTGGTCTAAACGTTCTCAAATAACTCGACTACCTCAAGGAATTTTTATTAATATTATTTTATAATTATTTTAAGGAAACTTGAAATTATTCTTTTAAAATTTATTTCACAAATCTAAATTTATTAAATTCTGGTTTGAAATTCGCGCTCTAAACTATTTAAATATTTATGAAGTATATTAAAATCATACTAATTAAATAATTTTTATAAAGTAATTCAACTAAATAGCTATAAAAATTCAAATTAAAATTAACAATTTTCACCAAAATAATTAATTTTAAAATAAACAAGAAATTTGTTAGGTTGGCAACAAATTGAACTTTCTCATAAACAGTTTATGAAACAGAGTTCCTATACTTGTATATGAAGTTTTCTTGAAAATAATTAACAGTATATACTATGATAATTATTTTATTGTCGACTGCTGAAAAGCAGTTCAATTACAACGATTGTCAACACGTTTGTCAGTTAATACAAATTTGTCACTTTTTACTTCCTTCGGCTGCTCATATTTATTTTTTAAGTTAATGTCCAATTTCTTCGAACTGAACGGTTTCGGCACCAAAGCCGAGAAAGTTCCCTAGTTGTTTAAATTTTTTTTTTTTGTTTCTAAACAGGCTTAACCTTAACCGGCAAAATCGGGACCCCTGCAAGTTATTTTAAATTATATTCGAATCCCCAACCGAGAATTCTTTAACTAGCTTTAATATTTGTTTTAAATATAGACCTAGTTGTTGAATAAATAAAAGATATATAGGTTAATGTCACCTTCATATTTCTTCTATATTTTCGTTATTTTTATAGAAATCTGGATCAAATTGGTTTTTGGACAATAAAAGAGAAAAAAAAACCCTAAAAAGTTCCCAATCATAGAAAAAAAATTGTTAACATCATATTTGATTGAGGTTTATTTTCATTTATTTAATTTGTAAATATTTTAATTAAATATTAAATCAATTAAATATTAAATTACCAAATAAACAAAGCATTGTTGAAAATTAGATTATTTTTAATTTTTTTTAAATAAGCTTATATGATATAACTTTAATATTATTTCCTTTTAATCAATTCGATATAAATATATTCTATGTTATACGACACAGCTTTTAATGCCTGTCAGAATTTTTCTACAATTGTCAAACAAAAAAAAAAATTGTCACGACAATTTCAAAAACAAAAAACGTGACAAATTGTCAAAATCATATCAGCCTAGAAATTTTATGAAACCAAAAAGTGACAAATTGATCATGACAATTTGACAAAAATGTCATTTTTTAAAAGTGAAACTTTATTTTGATCGACACAAATTTTTTCGTTTCTCTATCAGCATGTCGCGTTACAAGCGTCAAAGGCGTCCGTGACGCTACATGTTATGACGTCACAAGCCATGACGACAAAAATAAGAAAAAATAGTTGTCTTCGTGCACGAGAGCCCTCGGGCAAATAAACGGGGATCCTGATAGGAATTTCAAATAATAATAATAATAATTAAATTGAAAGTTGTAGAGTAATTTAACTTCTAAACTACCTAACCGATTTTTTTTTTTTTTGCAATTTTATGAGGATGCTTTTAGGGGATGTTGTATCATTTAGGGTGTCTAGAAATAAAAACTTTAACTATCCTTTAAATAATTAAACTTAAAGAGATACTTTAAAATATAAAAATACCTTACTATACTAATCAGTAATTATTCTTAGCATCCAGATGAAATCTATTAACAAATAGGCCTAGTAGAGATAAAAAAAAAGCTCCATTAATCTCAAATTAGAAGACCAACAAGGCTAAATAAATTCCTTTTTTTTTGGCGTGACTAGCATTGATTGAAGCTGAATTATAGAGCATGTCGCAAATTAACTCTTAATGTGTGTGTGTGTGTGTGTAGATACGATTCGAATCTTATAATTTGTTAGATTGGAATTCTTTTATTAATTTTTTAAATTCTTCCAATCAACAAGTGTTTTTCATTAAGGATGCTCGAATAGTACCCCGTAAGTCATAATAGAATCTAAATTTTTTTTTTAAATAAAATTAAAAATTTGGATGCCAAAATTCCTTATTATAATTTAGTCGTGACCTATCATAGTTTATAATTGTATTAAGTTAATAATTTAATTACCAAAAATAATAAATGAATGACTTTTGACTTGAGCAGTTTTTCACGTAATATAGAACTGGCAACATTGCATTCATCAGCTGTTTATTTTAAATCTTAAAAGCCTTCAATTTTATTTTATTTAATATATTACAATGTTTAATGCAAATCAGTTTAAACACAATGGACGATTTGCGAGAAAAAATATCGTAAAATGGAAAAAAAATGTAACTGACAGCGAGAAAAGAGTATTATTTTATGCGACGTTGCCAGACTAATCTGAGTCTAATTTTTAAATATTGGCGACTGTCATTTTGGTTTTTTGACTTTCTTGTTAAAATATCTTTAAAAGCGTTGGGCAGAAACTTTTGATTTTATTTTTAACCTATCCCTCGGATCAAGTGAATTGATAAAAATGTAAGTTTTTTGTTTTAGTATCTAATGCAGAGGTGGCTATATAATTCGATATGTGTGCGTTTCGTCGACATACCCCATAGACTACATGTTAAATTTCAATTTTTTAAAAATTATTTACACGATAAACCTGCGTCAGATCTGCTTCAAAATTTTATTTTATACATATGTGATAGTGATTAATAACATATTAAAAAATTAGCTTTTAATCTAACAAAGTGCTTTAATGTCCGAACAACCTTAATTAATATTTATATTGGTAAATTTAACTTTTAAAAAAATGTAACAAATAAGAATCTAATTTCGAGGTGAAGTGAAGGTGGTGGGGGGATAACTACGCAGCGGCGGCAGTAGCATTCATCCCTTCCCATCAAAAAGGGGGTGGACTCACTCGTTGGCGCCACTACTATCGATTTGAACCTCCTCCTCTTTGAATGGACCACTCGGCATCTCTCTGCTCTCTCTAAATACTTACTCTTACAAACATGTAAATAAAAAAAAAAAAGAAATACATGTCATCTTGAAATTGTAATACTTGTAAAAGACAAAAAAATTGGCTACCAATACATAATCTTATTTATTAAGGGGGCTCGGGAGCGAAGGTGTTACGCATGTTTTTCCCGATAAGAGGGCGTTGTATGTCATAAAAGCATGCCCAAAAAATCAAGTATTTCGAAAATTTGCCAAGAGATGTCAGAATGGTAGCTAATATAATATTTAATGCATTTGGTTGATTTTCATTGATCTTTTAACAATAAATACTTTATAAATGTTATTATATATTATGTATCTTTTATAAAAGCATAAAATATATAAATATAGGCTATTAGGGGATCGGCTGTTAGACTAGCCTGCCATCTATTGCAAGAATGCTAAACTAATTTGACAGTTGATTTTTAAATAAATCATCTAAGCTTATTTTAAAAATTTCTTAATTAATATGTGATTAATAATAACAATAAATTCATTTTTAAATTAAAAAAAAAAATTAAAGATTATTGGGACAGATTGTTTTTTTGTATTTGCTTGATAACAAAAAAATTAATTAGGATAATTTTTTAATAAGTCATTAAAAAAATTATAGCTCGATGTCCCAATAATCTCTTATGAATTTAATTCATAGCATTGAAAAATTCCTTATAATAGTCTAGTTTTTTTTTAAGTACGTTACCCCCTTAATATTTTTTCTGTCCAATAGGAGGGGCGATTCCAAGAGTACACATTTACTAAATAAACATCTTTTTTTTTTTAAGTGTTTTAATTGACTCCTCTTTTTGATCCTCTTCTATCATAATTGCATTTAAATATTAATTTCAATTTGAAATTAATTAAACAAATATTTATTCTATTTTCAGAGATCGTTTATCTAAAACAAACAAAGATTGATGAAAAATTAGATATAATTTCGTATCTGTCTGTTAATTGATTTATTCAAAAACTCACTTTTGACCTTAAGGTCAAGTCCCTTCCCTCCATATTCTTTCAATAATAATAATAATAATAATAGTTTTATTTATTCATAATTTACAGACAAAATTACAATTGCGCTCTCGGCGCTGTAATGTGACAATTGTTGTTCTTGCGGCTTCAGGTACTAACAAGGGGAGTGCATAGCCTTGATAACGAAAATTTTTTTATGTGTAGTTCTTAATGAAAAACAAATTCTGTTAAAGCGAGAGAACGCGCTTCTCAACGGTTCGTCTAAAAAAAAAAAATGTTTAAGATTTTGCCTGCATGCCTTAAGCCGTTACTAACAATAACATTTACAAATGTCGCGATGGCTAAATCGGTAGGGCGCATTCATTGTAAACAAAAAATCCCGAGTTCGAATCTCGCCTTGTGCAACAATTTTTTTTTTTGTGTAATTTATTTATTTTTTTTTGTTTCAGAATATTTTTTAATATTAATATATAAATAAAAAGTTTTTTTTTAATTATTGGCATTTTTATTTTCAACATGTTCCATATATTTAAAGAAAATTCGAATGCTTTCTGTCAAAAATATAATATAAGTAAATATTTAATATTATACTAGAAATATATTACTATTAATTGGACACATAAAAAAATATTGTCGTAACATGTTTTTTTTTTAAATAAAACATTCACTCACACACACATTCACACAGTCTTTTCGGCAACTCAGGCCATTTAAGACTTTAGACGATAACCGTTGTAATTATAATATATATATTGGGGGTTCAGGCATTTCTATTTAAGCCATTTGGTATCCAAATGGCTTAAATAAAATCATCGGACTGCCTGGGTCCGAACCCGCGACGTTTGGTATAGGATCGTAACATGTTCAAAGTTCGGAAAATGAACGACCCAACTGTTTAAACCATAAATATTATTATAAATTTATTTATGTGTCCAATTAATAGTAATTTAATTCTAGTATAATATTAAATATTTCCTTACATTATATTTTTGACAGGAAGCATCCGAATTTTCTTTAAATATATGGAACATGTTGAAAATTAAATGCCAATTCCAAGCTCTCTAGGTAAATGTATTCTTTATGTAAAGCGTGGACATTGTTGAAGTGAGATCAGAAAAAGATTTGGAGAGGGATGTTAAATATTAAGTTATAGGACAAAATGAGGAATTAAGAGAGGATAGAATCTCAAAAAACCCATGAATGGCATATTTAAGTTTTCGCCGACCCCATACCATGGGACTAATGCGAAGAAAGAAGAAGAAGAAGAAGTGAAATCTACTTAAAAATAGACCGGTAATTATGAGAAAAAGGAACTGAATAGGTCTAGAAAAGAATTTCCTGATAAAAGAAACGGCACATATGGTGACCCTGACTCTTTCACTTTTTATTTCACAAAATCATTTTGTTTAAGGTTGTTCGGACATTAAAGCACTTTATTAGATTAAAAGCTAATTTTTTAATATGTTATTAATCACTATCCCATACGTTTAAAATAAAATTTTGAAGCAGATCTGACCCAGGGTTATCGTGTAATTAATTTTTAAAAAATTGAAATTTAACATGTAGCCTATGGGGAATATCGACGAAACCACACATATCGAATTATATAGCCACCTCTCAATAGGTAAAAAAAGAAAACTTACATTTTATCAATTCACTCCCGAAATAGTTAAAATAAAACAAAAGTTCTCCGACTTTATAATATTTTAACAAGAAAGTCAAAAAATTCCCGAAAATGACAGTCGCCAATATTTAAAAATAGATCTCGAGAGTCAGACCAGCCTGGCAACGTCGCATAAAATAATAGTCTTTTCTCGCTGTCAGTTACATTTTTTTTTCCATTTTACGATATTTTTTCTCGCAAATCGTCCATTGTGTTTAAACTGATTTGCATTAAACATTGTAATATATTAAATAAAATAAAATTTAAGGCGTTTAAGATTTAAAAAAGATAGTTGATGAATGCAACGTTGCCAGTTCTTTATTACGTGAAATACTGCTCAAGTCAAAAGTCATTCATTTATTATTTTTGGTAATTAAATTATTAACTTAATCCAATTATAAACTATGATAGGTCACGACTAAATTATAATAAGGAATTTTGGCATTCAAATTTTTAATTTTATTTAAAAAAAATTTAGATTCTATTATGACTTTTACTATTTGCCGATGATTTAAAAATCTTTAAGAGTATAGAGACGGAACATGATGTTGATGCTATGCAACAAAGCTTGAGATCACTTTCTCAGTGGTGTTCGAAGAATGATCTTTCTCTTAATCCAAAAAAATGTAAATCTATCTGTTTTAAAAAGATCTAGATCTGCCACTGATAACAATTATCATTTAAATGGGGTAGCCCTTGAGAGTGTTACATCCGTTAGGGACCTTGGAGTGATCTTTGACAGTAAGATGAGTTTTAATAATCATGTTGAAGCCACAGTCAATAGATCGCTTCAACAACTGGGATTTATCAAGAGGACGTGTCGTGAGTTTACATCTGTTGCGGCTTTAAAGGCGTTGTATTCCCTCTTGGTTAGGCCCATTCTCATGTATGCATCAAGTGTGTGGTCACCGATTTTTCAAATTCACATCGGGAGGCTGGAAACTGTGCAACATAAGTTTTTTCGAACAGTTGCGTCGCGTTTGGGGCTCCCTGACCCTTTTATTGACCATAATTATAGGACTATATCATTGGCACTCAGTCTTCCCTCTCTTGGATCATTGCGTGTTTATAACGACATTAAATTCCTTCAAAAATTGATTGAAGGATTAGTTGACTGCCCATTGCTCTTGGCCCAATTAAAATTTAGGGCTCCCACTGTGCAAACAAGGATCAATTCCACATTTGTTCTGGGAAACTTTACTCATTCTTATACAGCCAACAATCCATTGGAGAGAATGTGTAGATTTGTTAATGATAATGCGGTTGATCTGACAGACGTAGGATTCAAATTGGATGTACTTAAGTTTGAATGAGAGGCAGCTGTGAAGAATGTTAAAATTATTCATTGTCAAAGATCTAAACATATTATTGTAGTCAATATTGTAAAATGGACAAATTTGTCTGTATATTTTGAATAAATAAATAAATAAATAAATAAATAAATAAATGACTTACGATGTACTATCCGAACAACCTTAATCGATTAATATTTAATAAGATCAACGATGTTTCTGACAGAATAATAATTCTCTTTGATATTACAATACATACCGGAGGGGATTTTCTCTTATTTTCTGTTTACAAATCTCTTGTGTAGATAATATTCAAATTCCCTCCCTAATCAGACCCTAATTTAGATGCAAATTTAGCATCCTTCGCCCGCCATTTTGAATCTATAATATTTCAGCCTTCTTGTAGCTATTAATAAATTAAATGGGACACAATCTCGATATCAAGCTGAAAATTATTAGAAAACTTTTTTTTCTGAAAATCCATATAAATTGGATGATTGTGTTTGGGAAGTATACATAACAAAGGTCGGCGATGTAAAATTGTTAATCTAAAGGGTGATTCTTATGTATTTTCGAGTGTTAAATTCAGGAAAAATAGTGAAAAAATTCCATCGCGTTCAGTTTTGGAACAAATCATACTATTGATATAGTACGATTTTCCCTGCACTTACTTCAATGTTTTCTAAAATCAAACTGATTTTTTTTTTTTGGAATGTGTGCATAAAGTCCGAAGAGCTAGCTATAATGATGAGTGATCACATGCAGCCAGGAAGAAAATAATAATAAAAGGAGAAGCATAAAAGGGGAACTCAACTGCGGAATCTGAGAAGATGCCTGTTGAGTCTGAAGATTGTAGGTTTTGGGGAAGATGGACGCAGTGAGCTAGTTCCAATCACGGGACAAAGGAAGATTGGAATTGATTAGTTCTGTTAGCCGAACAGTATAGGGTTGCTGGGATGCTATTATTTTCCACCTTTTACTTCATTTTAATTGTTGTGGAGGTGTGGCAAAGAGGGCATTTTTGTTGGCCCTGATATACGCAAGTTGATGAAACGAAGATGAAGGTAATAGAAAAAGAAGCTTGGCTTTCATTCAAGGAAGCAGTAACCAAGTTTCTAGGAAATCGTAAGGACCCTAACTTCAATCATGTTCATTGCGCAGAATATGCTGGCTAAACTGAAAACTTTGGGTAGTTCGATCAGTTTGAAACTTCACTTCCTGAATTCCCATCTTGACTACTTTCCAGAAAACCTGAGAGAGTTCTTGAGTGAAGATCAGAGTGAAACTTGAAAGAAATGGAAAGGAGGTTTCATTAATATGCTGACTACGGTTGGATGTTGAAGAGGCAGTTACCGGTCAAAATCTACAAATGGGAAAGGGTAGGGATGAAGCTGATACGAGTAAATACAAGTACTTACTCGATACTTTTTCTTTCGATACCAAGTACATTTTGGAATCGATACTTTGGAATAGAGTACCAAGTAAGTATCGGTCAAAAATACTCGTATCGATACTCGGTCCATGTACCGATGATTAGTTACGTAGGTCGGAAGAACATTTACGTAGATTTGTTCTTATTAGAAATAAGTGGAATGGTTGGTACCGCTGTATTTTAATTTTTATTATTGGAGTATTCAACAGGGAAACATCTTGAAAAATTATTATTTTTGGATAGTACATCTAAAACTGAATATTTTTTTAGTCGTCGTTGTTTTTTTTAAGAACTTGTTTTATGGTTGTGGAGATTTAATCAAGATTGTGGACTTTTCAGCCAGAGATTAAATAAAAAAATTTTAAATATTCTATTTGCTGGCATTTCGGTCGCAAATCTTAACCTTCATCAGGGCGAATATTGACGATTATACACGATCTTAGGTATTTTAATATTCATTGAAATTAAATATAACAATTTATTTTTACTTTGATTTTGTACAAAAATATTATCATACTTGGAGGTCTCCGATGATGAAGGTCATGATTGGCGACCGAAACGTCAGCAAATAGAAATTAAATAAAAGATTTTTATTTAATCTCCTGGCTGCAAAGTTCCTGCGAATCTTGATAATATAGGCCCTAAGTACTTACTGCTGTTTTTGCTTCTTTTAATTGTACGAAAAATTGACCGATACGAGTAAGTATCGATACTTTTCAATCGATACCGAGTAGGTACTCGATACTCTGCGACCGATACCAGTATCGAAGTAAAAGTATCGATACCTCGGTGGTATCGTTTCATCCCTAGAAAGGGGTAAAAAGAGCTTCAAAAAGAGGAGAATGAGAAATCATGAAGACAAACAGATTGGCCATATCATTGGAGTAAATGATGTTGAATTCGCATTATCTGATTTTTTTTTTTAAATAAATTTTATGGGAAATAAAAATAAATATAGTCTATGGGTCGTTTTGATAACTTACCTACCCCAACATTAAAATTGCCTCCCTATGGGGAAATACATAGTGTTTGTCCTTCAGCATTAAAACAGCTGAAGGACAAACACCATGTATTTCCTCATAGGGAGGCAATTTTAATGTTGGGGTAGGTAAGTTATCAAAACGACCCATAGGAGGGAAGAAAAAGGAAAGCAGACCTGTTTATAGAAGAGACATCTACAAAACAAACTACGTTTGATCTCGTCTTTGGGAAACCTCGCGTACTAGAATTTTACTGTTACTAGCCGCGGTGCTTCGCCCCCTGGACCCCCACCAGCTGGCTCGGGCCCGCTTGCGGCGGACCCTCGTCTTTTCTTAATTATGAAAAAAAATTATCATTACTATATTCCGATCCAGTGCCTGCTTGAGGCTTGAGAATACACAAATGCAAAGAATACATAAATGGTTCTCTATACATTTCCTATGAGAGAAATCGTAAATTTGGGAATTAATAACTCAAATAGTTATAGGAATTTCGGGATGAAAATAATTTTCCTGTAATCCCTTGACGTGCCTCTTTAAGTTTAGTTTAAAAAAAAGGCAAATTAAACAAGAGTTGAGAGAGAGAGAGCAAAAGACTTTATTTCTTTCTTTTTTTTTTTTATAGAAATAGTAAAAGAACAAATTAAATGAAAATGAATAAATAAATAGAATTAAATATTTAAACAAAAAGAGAGAGGGTGGTGGTCAAATAGAATATTCTTGTGACCTGTATTGACCCGTGGAGAGCAATAAATATACTAGAGAGAAGGGTGGGAGGGCGGCGAATGGATCGAACTCCTTGAAACATTCAAAATATGTGTGTGTGTGTGTATAGGTAAGTCTCCCTCGGGAATACCTTTGAAGGAATGGATAACTTCCTCTTGACAGGGATGTTGGCAATTTCTCAACAACAACATCAAAAGAAAATGCGCTATTTAAATTAGGCATGATTTCATTAGAGAATTAGAATTAATATTTAATGCAAGTTGGAGGGGCGTAAATAACACCCCCGCATTGCAGGGGGGAACACAGCAGGTCAGGGAAACTTGATACAACCTCGACACAAAAAAATCTGGTATGACATAAAGAGTGTCCAGAAAATAAGGACGAATATTCAAGTGCTCTAGAACATGTATGTAATTTTGTTTTTACAAACACATAAAGTAACTTCTCCCATTTATGTATGAAAAATTATATCCCCCATATGATCACCCAAGGCCGCTTGGCAACGAGCAATGCGTTCATTGAAGTTAGCGATGAGACGTTCACAAACATCTGGTGGGATGCCGTTAATAACCCTTGTAATTTCATTCTTCAATTATTGTTCGTGGTTTGTTTAAGTACACTTTTGATCACAAGGCGTAAGATCGCAGGCCTGGTTGCCACGCAAAGAGATAATTTGTTGAGGAAACTTTTCATTCAGCAGAGCAATCGTTTCACGGGATGTTGCTCCATCTTGTTGAAACCAGAAATCGTCATTTTCCATATCATCCTAAATTTGGGAAAAACACAATTCACGAACGGTGGGGTCTTTCACTGTTCTTGAAATAACTTTTTATCACCTGGATGCGTTGTTCAGTAGTCATCTGCTCCATGATGAAAATAAACAACATGCTCACCACACAAAAGCTATCAGGATACTAATGGGAAAGATAATTGATAACAAACATGATAAAACCAGAATTGCCATTCGTCGTATGATAAAATGGCGCCAAAATGAAATTCGTCCTTACTTCCTGGACACCCTATACAACTTACCGAAATTAAGAAAATCTGCAATATTAGATTTAAAACCTAAACAATCTGTAGGTCACGATGGGATTCATTCCTATGTGTTGTGATCTCTTTCTTTTGCCACTGTGTTATCTGTTCAACCTGTCTTTAAAATCTAAAATCTTCCCTGATCTTTGGAAACTGACTGCAGTTATAAAAAGGGAAACAGGAGTATAGTGTCTATGTCTTGTCTTGTTTTTTTCATTTATTTGGCTTACGGCCAGAAGCCATACCAAAACATTACATTCCAAATGTACAAAATACAATATAAAATAATGCAAAATAAAAGATAGAGAATGAAAACAAGAAAAATAAATCCATCAAAAATACATAATATCAACAAAGTAGTCAAAATGAAGAAACCACTAGAAGAGAAAAATACTAACAAAAAGAAATACACAAAAGTAAACTACTGCAAAATAACATGCTAAAATACAGATGATTCTTTAGAATTTGAGTTCACCCGGAATCTTGGCTGAATGACTTGCAGTTGCTGTCTTTGGTTTTTGAGAATGGGACTGTAAAATATGAAATGTTCTGGCGTGGCAAAGGAAGAAGATTCGGAAGACCATTGGCAGAATGGTGAAGATATTAAATGGAGCCTATGTAGATGAGCCGGGATTCTGGTGTGGTTAATTCGGAGCCTGTTTAATGTAACGATTTCTTTTCTTGGAAGAGCCGGAAACTTTGCAAACCATGGGGGTCCTGCTACAGGTTTTAATTTTGCCAACTTAGAGCCTCTTGTGGGACTAGAAAATTTCCACGAGTTGGACCACTCCTCCATCATTTGCCTTTTCATAGGGTATACACTGTCTCGCCAGGGTATAGGTTCATTGTACCTGATTCCGAGGATAGCGGCTCTTTTTGCCAGCCGGTCTGCCATTTCATTTCCTGGATTGTGATGGTGTGCTTTGACCCAGCTTATTGAAACAGATTTATTTTTTTGACTACATTGTTGTAAGAGCGCTAGTATTTGTATCTGTAAGGAGCCAGGATCTTTGGTAAATCTTGTGGATTGTAGCGATTGAAGTGCCGATTGAGAGTCGGAAACAATATTAATTCTGTTGAACTAATATTGTTATTCTTCTGTCTTTTGTTTCCCTTTGCAAAAGTTTTTGAAACCATTATTTATAAACATGGGATTTTGAAATTTTTATCGGAACATCAACATGGTTTCATTCCGAAAAGATCAGTATTGACTAATCTGTCTATTTTCACTGAATATGTTACTAATTGCCTTGATGATGGTCAACAGGTTGATTGTATATATCTTGACTTTTCCAAAGCTTTTGACTCTTTCAGTCATAAAATACTCTATGCTAAGCTTAAACTTTATGGTATAAGTGATTCTATAAGTGATTTATTATACTCATAGAAGACAGTATGTATTGTTTAAAAATCAAACCTCTTTTGAGTTTGTGGTGTACCTCAGAGTTCGAAACTGAATCCACTCTTTAATTTGTATATAAATGATCTAGCATACAAGATACATGGCTGCAAATTTCCGATGATCTGTAAAATTGAAGATCCTGAGGACTGTCCGAAATTACATCGGGCACTATGCTCTATACATGGATGGTGTAAAGAAAACTTGGATAAATGTATAGTCTCTTCTTACACACAAAAAATCTCTTCACATCTATTATATTGAAAATCCACTGGTGACAAGGGTAGACTCGGTGAATGATCTTGGAGTTGTTTTTGATTCAGGTCTCTCATTTTTGGGACATATTGAATTATTTGCGAATAAAGTTAAAACTGGTTAGGAAAAATATGAAAACTTTGTACTTCTCCTTAATACGGTCTCAACTAGAGTTTGCTCCCTTAATTTGGGATCCTATCTTTGCTGCTCATATCAGTATGATTGAGAGAGTGCACAAATATTTATTTTTTGTGAAATTTGGTCTTCCTGCTGTGCATGTCCCTTATGTTCGAGATTAATAGTTTATCTGAGAGGAGGAGTGACTCCATTTATAAGAACTTGTGCGACCTTTTGGGTGACCGCTGGGACTGTAGCGAATTGCTGGCTAAAATGGGCTTCAGAGTCCCAGCGTTCGCTCTGCTGTCGGGGTCACTCTTCTATCTCAGATCTAGTAGGACAAGAATGGGGGAAAGATCTCCCATTTTTAAAATGATTATTGAGTATGCAGGTAGAGAGACTAAGCTTTTATAATGAGTGTGTGAGAATATGTATTTTGTACTTATTTCTCTTTTTTACTTTCTCTTACCTCTATATATATGTTAATATATATATAGAGAGAAAGTATTGGATTCATGTCAAAAATTCGATGTCGAGATTTTGATGGATCTTCACGTTTTGAGGTCCCGTGAATCCAAAAAAGTGGTTTTCGCGACATGGTCTGTCTGTCTGTGTGTGTGTGTGTGTGTGTTCAATTTTAAGCATGAAGGAATTGAGCTACGAGGTTGAAATTCTATATTTAACTTAAACACCTTCCGGGACCGGAAAAATAAGCTTTTAATCAAAATCGGCCAAAGAGTACTAGTACTTTACTGATGTACTTTTTCAGTTTTTTTCGATTTTCTCAAAATTTGCTCCAACGATTTTTTTTAAAATTCAAAAATCAATTATTTTTTAGATTCTCTTTAAAATGTATATTCTCATTTTGCGATTGAAATCTTCTGAAGACCACTTTACTCTTGTATTTCATAGGGAAGATAGGAGAAATGGTTGCCATGGTAACAAAATATAAATATTTTCCCATACTTATAAATTTTACATCTGAATTCATATGTTCCGTACTGTCGGGAACTAAATATATGTCATCATTTAACTCACCAGGACTGTGCAAATTGTAGTTGGAAAGGTGATAGGTCTTTTCAGTCCAAATAAAATATATAAATAATTTATATATTTATTTTATTAAAAATCTATCAGATCTCAGACCGTCGGGTTTCGGCTACTCTGCTGTAAGCCTTCCTCAGTGAGGGCTGGATCTAAATGGTAGAATATAATAAATTAAAAATTAAGTAATTGATTTTATATTTAGAATTATATATTTACCTATAAATCCATAAATTTTAAAAGTGACACCGAAAATCTCAGTGAAAATTATACTGGCATCATCAGTAGACTATATAACTTGTAAAATATGTAATAGCTCAATATTTGTAATTATAAATAGTTGTATCGATGTATATAAACTACATTGCCTTAAATGTATTCAGAAAGTTGTTTTGTATAAAATTTTAAATTTAAATTTATTTTTCTTTTTGCTTTATATAATAGTAAATTGATAAGACCGATAGATGTCAGGTTAATCCCCTCAGCTACTCTTTTATGAAATATTTATTTAAAAATAGAATTTGAACTTGTTCATTATATGATTGACTAGGAAAGTGGTGTTTGTATGCATGGCATTATTTATTAATATGACTCTCAGATGTTTCAATGTAATGGATCTAAATGCGAATATAATACTCACCTTATAGGTAAATATATAATTCTAAATATAAAATCAATTACTTAATTTTTAATTTATTATATTCTACCATTTAGATCCAGCCCTCACTGAGGAAGGCTTACAGCAGAGTAGCCGAAACCCGACGGTCTGAGATCTGATAGATTTTTAATAAAATAAATATATAAATTATTTATATATTTTATTTGGACTGAAAAGACCTATCACCTTTCCAACTAAATATATGTCGACACAAAAAATCTGGTGTGACAAGCACAGAACACAACTTTCGATTACCGAAGGTAAGAGAAAGTTGTGTGCTGTGCGCCAGTCACACCAGATTTTTATATTTCTTGTGTCTTTTTCTTATCTTTTCTTGTATGTTTTGCAATCCCATGTAACTGGGCAGAATGTCTGTATGGGATGTGCGTTAAGTCTCACCAGATATTTTTGTACTTGCGTGGTGGGGGGGGAGGCGCTGTTCATTGTAGTTA
Source organism: Euborellia annulipes (assembly GCA_023213315.1). Taxonomy (NCBI): domain Eukaryota; kingdom Metazoa; phylum Arthropoda; class Insecta; order Dermaptera; family Anisolabididae; genus Euborellia; species Euborellia annulipes. Next base: position 20,494 of record JAKCPI010014208.1, on the reverse strand, counting down.
CGCCCTTTGCAAGTTGCAAATAAAGGCGACCAAAGGCAGACGGTGCTGCTAGTCGGAATTGTAATAAGAATAAAAACAAAAAAAAATCAAACTTTAGCATACACAGTAGCACATTTAAATGTTTTCTCTTTTATGTGTGTGTGTGTGCAGATAATCTGTTGATTAAATTAAAGATCAGTTGAAAACAAGTTGGCCAAAGTCACAGTGAGTTAATTGCTAAAATTATGACCCCCAGGAACAAAAGGACAAGTTCTGCCTTTAAATGAGGTGGTGCACAAAAGAAGAAGGGGGAAGGGAAAATTGTTCTCCCCTCCTCTATCATCTAAAAAACAAGGGCAACCAAATTGCAAAACTTTTCAGCTAAAGAATATTTGGAAATGCGTTTTTTTTTTTAGAAGAATAAATTCAATTCCCTTTGTGTTATTAATTATTATCACAAAAAGGCAATGGGGATAGCTGAGAAAATCGGGGTTCTTCTTCCTTCCATTTTATCGGCCCATGCGAACTGATTTATTCTAAATTTTAAAAAAGAGACCCGCTCATATGCTTTGACCCGCTCATATGGCTTTGACATATTTTCACGCCCTAGGGCGGCGCCTAATTTAAATATAAAATTTCAACTTCCTAGCTCAATTCCTTCATGCTTAAAATTGAACACAAACACACAGACAGAATATTTTGATGCATATTTCGGCCTTTTATTTAAATGCATAATTTGAGGTTTTTAGTGTTTTTTTTTTTTTTTTTTTATAAAAACACTTGCACTTTTTTCTCATTCACACTCACACTCACACACAGTTGTTGGCAACTTAGACCATATAAGACTTTAATGCCCAGTTGCACCAACTAGTCTCAGATCTTAGCTTGGTCAAGTCCGTCTTGAACTCAAGTCTCAGCTTGAGATTTAAAACGTTGCACCAATGAATCTTCAAATGATCTTACCCAAGCTGCCTTTAAGAAAAAACAACATCTGGCAACCTCGCATTTTTGTTACAAATTAGCCACTAGGCGGCACTGCAGGACAACAAAAAACAATTTGCTAACCAAAATCTGACCAAAATAAAAATAAATAAATAAATAATCAGCTTAATCTGTTTTATCAAATTCTGTCAACAAAAAAATATTAACAAATTTTAATAAGTGAAGTATTTCTAGGTCCTCCCTCATTGGGGAATAAAAAAAGAGAAAAATTTTCATAATATATTTTTCTAGACAAACTATTGAATGAAGTGGCACAAAAAACACAAACAAATTGTAAGTTAATCTACAATATATATTTTTTTTTTAATTTAAAATAAATAAATTTACTTACTTTTTGTTTGACGTTTTTCTGCCACTTCAATTCAATCAACTTTTAAATCTATTATTTTTAATATCTATTTAAAATATTTAATATAATATATTATATTTTTAATAATGGGTTTATTTAATTAATAAACAAATTAATAATTTAATTTAGGCTAATATTTTAATTTAATATATTAATAAATTTAACAGTAAAAATATATTTAATATATTTATTTAAAATCATAGATATATTTTGAAAATACGAGGTTATGTTCAAAACCTTCTCTGTCAATTATAAAATTATGCAGACATCAAAATCTTTAGCTTTATCCACACCAATATTCACTTTGTCTATTAATATCTTGAAGTAAAAACCAATTTATAGCGATTAAAAACAGTTTAAACTTTTACACACCGTCTTTGCTGTAAGATATATGCTTCAACAAATTTTATTTCGAATTTTTTATATATTTAATATAAATATACCTGGTATATTTTTTAAAAACCCTTGACAGGCAGTATGAAAATATAATTTTTTTTTTAAATAATAACAATAAAATTGATTAATTAAAAAAAATGAATATATTCTAAGGGTATATATAGATAGTTGATTAGATAAAATGTCACAATTCTCCTTTTAGGTTACGAATTCAGGCTGAGAGGGACTTAAGTCGTCAAATTTGACTACTTGAGATGTAAACTCAAATAGAGGACTTAAGTTAAGATTAAAAGTTGGTGCAACACTTTAAGTTCAAATGTAAGATGTAAGACGATCTTGAGTCCTGAGATATGTTGGTGCAACTGGGCATAAATGATAACCGTTATTTATGAATATAAATGTATTAGGGGTCCAGACATTCTTATTTAAGCCATTTGGTATCCAAATCCGAACCCCTGACCCTTGGTTTAGAAGGCCAGCACTCTAGCCACTAGGCCAAGCCCGAGGGCCCGAGCCCTACTTATAAATTTCATTACATCTTCTAATATATCTAGGGAAACGTATGTACGTTTGTCGACACAAAAAATCTGGTGGGACAGTCACAATATTTTATTTTGGAACTTTTCAGATTTTCGGCGTGTCATACCGCCCCCATAATAATTTTGTATATTTGACATATAATATTATATGGTTTTCGAATGGGGGGGGGGGGGGGGCGGCGCTAAAAAGGTATTGTGCCCCGGGCGCGAGTTAAGCTCACTACGCCACTGCTGAAAATAGCAAAAATCTCTAGTTAAATTGAAACATGTCATTCAGTATAGAGAAAAGCATTCATCTTATACAAGAGGAGATATTGATTTGTTATTTGTCTATCCCCCTAATATTTTTAAAAGTGTTAAATTATGAACGAGATAGAGAGAGGCCCTTTTTAAGTTGGTTCGTTGCAAGGTTTCCAGTTTGTGTGTGTCATTGATTGATCGTTTTCCACCATCACCACCAATTCGGATGAAAGGAAACCATAGAAATTTCTTTTTTTTAGATAATAATAGAATATTAAAAAAAAGCAAAAGAGCTTTCAACATTGAGATGTTCACATTTAGAAACGAAAGCAATGCATTAGTTTTAAAATTATGTTTTTATTTTTTAGACTCATCCATTTTTTTGTTTGTAAAATGAAATGAGATTTTGATGGATATACACGTTTTGTGGTCCCCTGAATCCAAAAAAAGTGGTTTTCGCGACATGGTCTGTCTGTGAACAAAAATCTCAAGAACGCAGATTGGAATTTTATATTTAAGTTAGGCAGCCCTCTGGCACGTGACACGAAGCTTTTTAACAAAATTGGCCAAAGAGTACTAGTACTTTACTGATGCACTTTTTTAGTTTTTTTTTTGAAAATTCGCTCCAATGATTTTGATTAAAATTTAAAAATCAATTATTTTTGACGTGACAACGTCTTACAAATCATGTGTCTATACCCACATAGCACTGCAACCAAAAATCGGACATTTCGACGCCGCAGGGACGTTCTGCGATGTCCCAAAGTTACAGCATCGTCCCTTCGACGTCCAAATGTCCGCTTTTTGGTTGCAGTGCTATGTGGGTAGTGGCATGTTAGAGGGGCATGCACGAAAAAGTTTATCGGCTTGAATAACTCCTCTGTCTTAAGAGGTATAATTATGGGGAATATAGGGTTAGAAAGAATGAGTTTTCAGCTAAAGATTTCACTATTTATTTTTACTTTCTCTTACCTATGTATATATGTAATATATATATAGAGAGAAAGTATTTTCCTATCATTTTATTTTATCGCGCTGCGGTAAATTCTAATTTGAAATTTTAAACACCTGTAGATTCCGAACAAGTATTCAGATCAGACTAAATGAGATGTCATTTGGTGCAGGAAGATAACCTCTAATAGAATAAATAAAAAAATCCCGAGTAATTAACTCCAAAATTGGTTTTTTTCTCGAAAAACCTCATTTTTTAGGCAAAAAAATATCGAAAAATAGCCCTACTTGTGCAACGGATAGCTACTTGACCATAAAAGCTACATTAAATTTAAATATAGTTTTAGAAAGAGTGGTTCAATACCCCGGGGTGTTTTTTTCTTTTTTTTGATATGACGTCATTTTACCGCATGAGACCACTCGGCGGGATTTCGTTTTTCGAAAATTTAAATCCCTGTAGATTCCGAACGGCTAATCAGATCAGACTAAATGAGATGTCATTTGGTGCAGAAAAAGATCCTCTAATAGAATAAATAAAAAAATCCAGAGTAATTAACGCTAAAATTAGTTTTTTCTCGAAAAACCTCATTTTTTAAGCATAAGTCGCCCTTAATGGATAAAAAAAAGCCACACCTGTCATATATTGTTTCAATAAAAATGTTTGAACATGTTTATTTATGAAAACAAACTACTAGTAAAAAAAAAAAAAAAAAACAATACTTTCTTACAATAATTTTTTTTGAAGTCAAGCAAAAGACGTTGTCACGTTAAAAAGCCACCGGCTGTGTGTAGAAGACACAATCAACACCTAATTTTTTTAGACACTCTTTAAAATGTATATTCTCATTTTGCTCTCAAAATTGTTTGAAGCACACTTTACTCTTGTACTTAATAGGAAAGATCGGAGAAATGGTTGCTATGTTAACAATATATAAATATTTTCCCATGTTTATAAATTTTATTTCGCCCTCGGGGCTTGGGTAGAGGTTAGCGTGCTAACCTCGTATACCAAACGTCGCGGGTTCGGACCCCAGGCAGTCCGATGATTTTATATAAGGCATTTGGATACCAAATGGCTTATATAAGAATGCCTGGACCCCAATATGTATAATTATAAATAACGGATATCGTTTAAAGTCTTAAATGGCCTAAGTTGCCGAAAAGACTGTGTGAATGCTTGTGTGATTGTGAGTGTGAATGAGAAAAAAGTGTGAATGTTTTTAAAAAAAAAAAAAAAAAAAAAAAAAAAAATTTTATTTCTTGAATTCTAATATATCGGCGGAAACTAAATATATCTCGACACAAAAAAATCTGGTGTGACAAGCACAGAACACAACTTTCTATTACCGAAGGGTAAGAGAAAGTTGTGTGCTGTGCGTCCATGTCACACCAGATTTTTTTTTTTCATCTTTTTATCACCACACAACAATTAATAACTTTCGAGGAGTGTTGTTAAGCAGTGCTGAAAATCGGGATAGGTGATCACAGAAAGTTGAACGCCCGCCGAAATAATCTATATATAATAGCGGTGTGTCCGTCTGTCTGTCTGTCACGCTCTATTTGACCAACCTCTTTTCCCGTTGGAATTTTGAAACGAAATTTTGCACTCTTATAGAGGACGTTATGGAGAGTCCCGGAAAAATACTCAGGTCCCGAAATTCCTATAACTTTTTGAGTTATTAATTCCTAAAGTCACGATTTCTCCCATAGGAAATGTATAGAGAAATATTTAAGTATTCTTTGCAGTTGTGTATTCTTTGAATGTAAACAAATCCTCAAGCAGGCACTGGATTGGAATACGTAGTAATAATAATAATTTTCTTCATTATGTGTGGGGGTGGGGGTGGGGGGGAAAAAAAAGAAGTTTTAAAAAAAAAAAAAATTTCTTTTCATAATTAAGAAAAGGCGAGGGTCCGCCTCAGCGCCGAAGGCGGGCGGCGCGGCTAGTATATTTAAAATAAATAAAGTTTAATGATCTCAGCAAGCGAAATGACTTTAAAAAAAAAAAAAAAACGTGAGTCGCCAAAGGCGACTAGTAAATAAATATTTCTAATAGGCAAATGAGAGGCTTGTGTTTAAGCCCTCAGGAGAGACAAAAAATAACAATGACCTCCCCCTCCCCCTCCTCTCTCTGTGGCATTGTTTATTTAGCCACAAGCAACCAGAAGAGGTAATAAATAACCCTGTCCCTTTTTTTTCCCTTCCTAGTATACTTGCTATTTTATTATTTGTTCTCCTTTTTTTTTTGAGAAATAAATAAATAAATAAACAACGCCCAAATATTCTGTATTCTGATGTTTTGTTGGAGATGTTTGGAATTTTACACATTTTTCTTGATTTTAAATTCAATTTATGTCCTCCAAAGAGTACAAATATATCTGACCTCTATCTTACTTTCTCTTATCTTTATATATATGTTAATATGTAGAGAGAAAGTATTGGATTCATGTCAAAAATTCGATGTCGAGATTTTGACGGATATACACGTTTTGAGGTCTCCTGAATCCAAAAAAGTGATTTTCGCGACATGCTCTGTCTGTCTGTGTGTGTGTGTGTGTATTCAATTTTAATGCATGAAGGAATTGAGCTAGGAGGTTGAAATGTTATACCGGTATTTAAGTTAGGCACCTCCCTAGGGCATGAAAATAAGCTTTTAAACAAAATCGAAAAAAAACTGAAGAAGTACATCAGTAAAGTACTAGTACTCTTTGGCTGATTTTGTTCAAAAGCTTTATGTCACGTCACCGGGCGCCTAACTTTATATATTATTATTTATTATAGTAATTGAATACTCTCTTAAAACGAATTAGTAGAATTTTTACTTATTCAAACAGTAGGTAAGAAAATTACATCAAATTTAGTCATTTTGAGTAGAATCTACTAATATATTTAGTAAGTTTATTGGTTACTTTTAGATTAGTTATTTTTTACTAATTCAAAAAGTAGTTCATTCAATTCCCGCTGTCTGAGAAGCCAACATGGCCGACCAGCTGTTTGATCGGTTCCTTAATAAAGACATTTTTGGCAATATAAGGCTTTATTTAAGTAATAATAATACAAATAAATAATAATATTGAGATAACTTGTATTTTTTGTTGAAAATTGCAGGAAATATATATTAAGTCAAAACAAATAGATTCCAAATTTTTTTTAAATTAATAAAATATTATTTTTTAAATAGTCAATTAAGAAATATTTTTACTTAAAATTTAGTAAATATATTTCTTGATATAACGATAATTAGTTTCCTTTTAAGGATTGGCATCCAGCCAGTAGTTAAGGCCTCTCATAAAATTCCTTTCTGTTTTGCAGTAGATTAATAAAATAAAAAAAAAAAATTTATCTGCCACCTGTAATATAAATACACTCAGGGCTATGAAATTTCCATTATCTCTAAAAATGTCTTCTTTTTATTTATTTATTTTCCTCTTAGAGCAAAACAACGTATTTTTGTTTTACAATATTAGATACATGCAGAATTCCTCATCCTGAAGATTGTAGAAACTCGGACCTACAGTGGTACTCTCTTAAAAGGAATTAGTAGAATTTTTACTTATTCAAATAATAGGTATGAAAATTACATCAAATTTAGTCATTTTGAGTAGAATCTACTAATATATTTAGTAAATTTATTGGTTACTTTTAGATTAGTTATTTTTTACTAATTCAAAAAGTAGTTCATTCAATTCCCGCTGTCTGAGAAGCCAACATGGCCGACCAGCTGTTTGATCGGTTCCATAATAAAGACATTTTTGGCAATATAAGGCTTTATTTAAGTAATAATAATACAAATAAATAATAATATTGAGATAACTTGTATTTTTTGTTAAAAATAGCAGGAAATATATGTTAAGTCAAAACAAATAGATTCCAAATTTTTTTAAATTAATAAAATATTATTTTTTAAATAGTCAATTAAGAAATATTTTTACTTAAAATTTAGTAAATATATTTCTTGTTATAACGATAATTAGTTTTATTAAGTTTATTTAGAAATAAATTGCTGGGAAGGAATATAGTAACATTCAACTGAAAAGCATTGTTAACACCAGCGACATACTTATATACCAAATAACAGAGAAGTAAGAGTAAGTCAAGTTTAGGTGGGTTCGGCTAGAACTCGAGTCAGTAAACAGTAGTTAGGTCCCGGTGTCATCGCAATTTACTATTTCATATATCTTGAACGTTTCTTTTTTTTTTTGGTCATTATTTTTTAAAAATCTGGTGTGACTGGCGCACAGCACACAACTTTCTCTTACCTTCGGTAATCGAAAGTTGTGTACTGTGCTTGTCACACCAGATTTTTGTGTCGACATGTATTTAGTTCCCGGCAGTAGGGAATATTTGATTTCAGATGTAAAATTTATAAGTATGGGAAAATATTTATATTTTGTTACCATGGCAACCATTTCTCCTATCTTCCCTATGAAGCACAAGAGTAAAGTGTGCTTCAAACAATTTGAGGGCAAAACGAGAATATACATTTGAAAGAGCATCTTAAAAATAATTGATTTTTGAATTTTAATCAAAATCGTTAGAGCGGATTTTGAGAAAATCGAAAAAAACTGAAAAAGTACATCAGTAAAGTACTAGTACTCTTTGGCCGATTTTGATTAAAAGCTTATTTTTCCGGTCCCGGGGGTGTTTAACTTGAATATAAAATTTCAGCCTCATAGCTCAATTCCTTCATGCTTAAAATTGAACACACACACACCCACCCACCCACCCACACACACACAGACAGACCATGTCGCGAAAACCACTTTTTTGGATTCAGGGGACCTCAAAACGTGAAGATCCATCAAAATCTCGACATCGAATTTTTGACATGAATCCAATACTTTCTCTCTATATATATATTACATATATACATAGGTAAGAGAAAGTAAAAATTCACTTATTCAATTAGTGAATTTTTCATATTAATAATTTTTTACTAACTGAAAAAGTGGATATCCACTATTTACGGGTGGTCTACTTTGCACATCTTAAAAAAAGTGACTATTCACTATGAATTAGTAGTTTTTTACTAATTCGTTTTTAGAGAGTACAATTCGATAGAAAATAAACAAATAATACAAAAAAAATCTTACAAATAATTCAAATAACAAACGAGCGTAACTTCATCGCGCCATCCAGAAAACTATAAACGTTCCTAATATCTCTAGCCGAGCAAGCCCCCCCCCCCAATGATATCCTGCATTCCACAGGCAAGTGAGGTTCCAGAGAGGCACTGTCTTCTTAGTTGTTCATAAGCCGGACAATTCAGGAGTATATGGGACAACGATTCGTCCTCCTGCAAGTTGCATAGCGGGCAAAGCTGCTTCTGGTCCAGTGAGTATGTGATTTTGTTTAGGGTTAATTTGATCGTATATTTCCCAGCCATTCTCAGTTGGGCCCACAGTCTTAAGAAAGGAAATCGTCTTCCTGGGGGCCGATATCACTCTGTGGAAGGAGGCATACACTTTTATAGTAAGAGCTGAACACAGATCTATTGACGAATCAAAGTCTGCTCTCACCAGCTTCCGGCCAAACTCCTCCAATGGTGTACCTCTTAGATGCCCAATCTCAGCAGAATTTACTCGGCCAAAATTCGCTAGCTCAAATAGCTTTTCCAGCCGCAGAACCCAATTATGCCTTTCAGAGGTGCCAGCCCTTGTAGCAATTAGCCTTTGCATACACAATTTAGGTTATCTGTTGTCAGACATCCTGGACAGTTTGTAAAGCCAGTTGAGTGTGACTTTGAGGACAGCAACCGGGCGCCTAACTTAAATATAACATTTCAACCTCCAAGCTCAATTCCTTCATGTTTAAAATTGAATACACACACACACAGATATTATTATTCGGTGAACATCAAACCAATTCCCGCAGGGAAACTGATGACACCCATTTATTGGGTCCTCTTTTCTTTTACATTACAGATTTTTTTTAAATTATTAATAATTACAATTAACTGATATAATTAATTATATGGTAATGTACTTCATGGGGAGGGACTCTTCCGCCAGATGGTATTCGAGGCGCTACCCCGGACGCGGCCGTCGATTTCTTGCTCTTGAGGTGGTCATAAAGAAGCGCGCGAAGTTCATGTGTGAACCCCACAACACTCTGATGGTAATATGACTTAGGAGTGGCTCCGAGTGATGTAAGGGCCTGGATTGAGTTAAGGGACCAACTCCCTTCCAAGAAAGTGTAACACCTTCCACCAGGAAACGAAGCGAAAACCACTTTTTGGATTCAGGGCAGGGCCGGCCTTAGGCGAGATAGCAGCCGGTGCGGTATAGAAAAATGCGCCCGTCCATACATTTTTTTTTCAATTATCACTGGTTTATTTTATTTTATTTTTTTTGCTTTTTTTTATGCTACCCAAAAAATGGCGCCCCCAACACCGTGGCGCCCTGTGCGACCGCACTGCTCGCACCGCCCTAAGGCCGGCCCTGATTCAGGGGACCTCAAAACGTGTATATCTATCAAAATCTCGACATCGAATTCAATACTTTTTCTCTACATATATTAACCTATAGGGTCTTATAGAGGTAAGAGAAATTAGAAATTGAATAAAATATCAAAAGAATTTTTTTTTTTGATATGAATTTAAACAAAATTGAAGAACAATATACAGTAGAGTCCCGTTAATCCGAACTAATTGGGACCGAGGGTCGTTCGGATTATCGGGAAGTTCGGATTAACCGGAATTGTAAGATTGAATTAGTTAATTTTGATAATAAAGTCGTATTCATAACGTTGTAAACCGTGAAACTTGTCGGTGATATTAAACTCTAAATAAATATTTCATAAATAAAATAAAGTTCCTTTAATGTCTAATTTTCATTTATATTCCTCTTAAAAAAAAAAAAATCGTACGCAAAAAGAGTTCGGATTAACCGGAAGTTCGGATTAGCGAGGTTCGGATTACCGGGACTCTACTGTATCAAGAAATAAGAACGTGAACAACTCTCTGTTTATTTAACGAATTGTTTAACAAGTAACAAGTCACAAAACCAAAACATAAATATACATAACAGAACTAACAAGTAAGTCAATTATATATTACTTAAAAAGAAGTCTTTTTGTTTTTATAAAAAAACAAAAAAACAAAAATGGAAGCAAATTATAATGATGTCACGCAACGTTGTTTTGAATTTCTATTTAAAGCATTCATTCATTCGTTGCATTTGGTTATACATTAATAATAAAGAAGATCATTGCTAATCGGATTAAGAATCTAGAGTCGCAAAACAAATCCGTTACAATTTCCGCTTGACGTCAAAATTATTAGCCAATGTATTTCCTTTATTGATTATCAGCCCACGGCTAACGTTTCGATCCCAAGCTTTGGACCATCATCAGAGCTGGGGCTGTGTCAAAAAAGGCATATATATATAACTTTCTCCGAAACGGGAATGTGAAATAATAAAAACTGCTATTATTGTTAAAGTATAAATGGCCCTTCTCGTTGTATGTGAGAGGTATTGAAATTTCGAAAGCCGCCGACTCGTATTTAAATTTTAACGTCTGTTTTTAGAGAATAGACCTGATTGAGAACTTGGTATAACCTTCACTTCATTTTCTTTTGTTGCAAATTTCGTATTTACACCGCTTTATTAAATAAATGCTTGGTTGGGAAAGATCATTTACAATAGGATAACTTACCTACCCCAACATTAAAATAGCCTCCCTATGGAGAAATACATGGTGTGTGTCCTTCAGTTATTTTAATGCTGAAGGACAAACACCATGTATTTCCCCATAGGGAGGCTATTTTAATGTTGGGGTAGGTAAGTTATCAAAACGACCCATAGGAAGAGCTCTATGACGTCACTCTCTTGGAATGTAAACAAACTGAGTTTGAACGCTGTTCAGGATGATAACACTGATCTCCTGTGCAGGTTTAATTTATTTATATTGATTGAATAAACCCAAATTATTTCAATCAATTTCATATGGTCAATGTAAATTTTGCATAAAATTTTTACTTCTATATGAATAGAAATAGGTTAGTTGATAAATTTTGAATTTTCGTTGAAATATACGAATAAATTTTACAACTTACCGCTTTTCCTTTCTGCCATGTCGTTCGTTCAATTGATTATGAGAAAAAAAAAAAACGAGAAAGCAATTATGCCATTAAACGAAAAGATTTTTATCAAAATGTTTGAAAGCACGAAGCCACCACCCACTTAATACTTATAAATATTTCAACAAACAAGAATCTTTTTTTCCCATTTTATTTCCGTATATGAAATTCTAGATTATTTTTATTTTTTTAATAATTGATAACCCCTTTTAGATAGGCAACCAATCAACAAACTCAAAAAATTCAATTGTGACGTTTAAATAATTAATTTTTCTTAAAATAAATTATATTCTTTGACTTAAGGGTAAATTAAAAATTGATTTTTGTTTTTGTTTTTTTTAAGTAAATGACCAAATTTAAATTACACACATTAGATCAAATCTATTGTTTTTTTATATCAAGCTTATAATTTTGTAAAACGTCAAACGATTTTGTGTGTGCAATTTTGCGTAAAAATCCATTGAGGAGAGAACAAACTTCTTTTGTCTGTGTGTTTAAATGTGGAAAATATTTTTCAGACCAATTAACCCCCAAAAAAATATTGAATAAACTCACAAACTCGCTTTTTTCTTTAAGCTTTTAATCAAACACTAACCTGGTAGTCTTCATTTGAATTTCAAAATAAAATAGATTGATATAAATTTATATACAATTTTAGAGAAATTTACCAAAAATTTTAATAATAATAATTAGATATTTAAATTTAAATAATTAAATAATTATAACAATGTTTTATTATTGAGTGAATGCTTTCCATTCATTACTCAGAGTAAACATTAAAATAACATTAATTTAAAATTATAAGCCAAAAAATATGTCGCCTTTTAAAGTGGTGTGATATTTTTCAATCGTCCTCTCCTATTTAAAGAATAATTACAAATTGTCAAATTTAATTATTTGAATTTATACATAAATATTGAAAAGAGATGTAGGCTGTATATAAATAACCTCTTTCTTTATAATATTAAAATTAAAGAAATTCATTTGTCCATCATATTTTAGTATTATTAACAATTAATAGAATATATTCTCTACCTAAAAGAGATATTATTTAATATTTAGAGGCTTTAGTAAATTCCCGTGTCATGGTTGACAACTTTTTTCCTTTCTTTATTGATTCGTCTCCTTTTTAATCAATCAAACTTTAATAATAATGAAAAGAATCCACCCACGCCTATAAATAAATAGCTACTCACGTGATTGGTAAATTCAAAAGGTGATTTTTTTCTTTCTATGAGAAAGGGAAGCGTTAATATATTAATTAAAGTTCAATGAATAGAACGTCTTAAATAGAGGGCGTGTTCCATGTTTTTATTAAAAATATCTAAACTAAAATAAAATTGATGACATTCAAAATATTCATAACAAGGTTATTTAAAATTGTTTATTTGACTTTTTATTTGAAGTGAAATTATCTTCTAATATTTCATTGTTGGTAATTTTTTTTTTTAATTATTCAATAAATAAATAGCTAATTAATTAATAATAGAGTCTTTCTAAATAAAATCAAAATCTAATTGGTAAATTTCAAAGAGGTGTAGAGTATATATAACCGTTTAGGTTTCAAATTTCTAAAAAATTAAATATATAAATAACTATTTAGCAAAACATTTTTAAAGAGAGTTTATCCTCAACTTTGGAATAATAATAATAATAATAATAATAAGTAAATAGTATTTAAAATTTGAAAGAAAAAAAAAGCTTTTAAAGCCGTTTTCGAGAAAAGGTGTGTTTAAATAAACGTATCAATAGATTTCCCGTTTAATAATCGACAGAGCCAATATTAGCTAGGTGAATCTATAATGGTTATCATCAGAAATTGTCAATTACAACCCACAAATTATTGAATAGATGGGGGTTAAATAGAAAGCGCCATTTTGTTTTGAGAACGCCTAGAGTTAGGCAACCAGAAGTGTAAGGGTATGAAATGAAAGCAAGAGGCTTACTTGTTAGCTCCTCCTTTGAAGGCGGAAAATGGAGTGGGAGTAGAACGTGAAGCCCCGCCTACTACTTCTTCCCTGCTACAGCCTCGTGGGTACTTAGATGGCGACCACGAACTACCCGAGTTTTTTTTTTCTGTTCATTGCATGTCAGTTGTTTTTATGCTATAAATATTCGTTCGACAAGTCGTCGTCCTCGTCTTCAGAGACGTGCAACAGGTAGTTAGGCAGCAGAAAGGGAGCTCTGCATGCATACATACATGCAAGAAAGGCATGTTACTCAAGGGGAAATAAAAGGAAATTACCTTAAACTGTTCTAGCATCTCATGTTTGGCGCCGTCAATCACGAAAACGTGTCGTTAGAGCATAAATTAAGGAATTATATAATTTCTCCGATTCGATGTTCTTTTTTTATTTTTTTTTAATATTATTCATTTGTGTTTCTCAACCGTCCAAAAAATGACATTACAGAGGAGTTTCTCGGGGGGGGGGGGGTAATCTGGTGTGACTGGTTGCACAGCACACAATTTTTTCTTACTTTCGGTAATTTAAAGGTGCATTCTTTACTTTACTGTGAGCATATGTATATGTATGTGTGTGTATGTATGTATGTGTGTGTATGTATGCATATGTGTATGTATGTATATATATATATAATAATATATATATAATTTTGGAATGATTTAATAATAATATTTTTTTAACATCTATGTAAAAATCAAACTAAGAAAACTTATTGTAACATCATGCTTTTTATGTAAACACTTGCTTTGAAAAATGTGACTGACTTCATGGAAATGAGTAAAAATGGCGGCAAAACTTTGAATCTAACTTCACAGGAATGCCTACAGATGGCGCTGACGTCGCTGTATATAAAGAGGCAAGCAACGGACATGACAGTCAGTTCACTTGAGTCGGAGCAAGTGCACAGTGCTTGATAACGGCTGCAGAATAAGCAGTTGAAAACTTGTACAGTATTTATATATTTTTAATAAATATTTAATACAAAAATGTGGTCTATAATTAAAAATTCTCCTAATAATAATATTTCAAACCACAAAAGCTTTAATAAACACATTCTTTACTTGTTTACCAGAATTGATATAGGCCTACAAATCTAGTTTTTAAATATTAATTTTTATTATTAATAAGAAGGATATGAAATGAGAGATGCAGCTAAGGTTTTTTACTTTCTCTTACCTCTATATATATGTTAATATATATAGAGAGAAAGTATTGAATTCATGTCAAAAATTCGATGTTGGGATTTTGATGGATATACACATTTTGAGGTCCACTGAAACAAAAAAAAAAGTGGTTTTCGCTACATGGTCTGTTTGAGTGTCTGTGTGTCTGTCTGGGTTCAATTTAAAACATGAAGGAATTGAGCTAGGTGCTTGAAATTTTATATTTAAGTTAGACACCCACCTGGGGCGTGAAAATAAGCTTTTTGTTAAAATCAGCCAAAAAGTACTAGTAGTACTTTACTGATGTACTTTTTCAGTTTTTTTCGATTTTCTCAAAATTCGCTACAACGATTTTTTTTAAAATTCAAAAATCAATTATTTTTTAGACTCTCTTTAAAATGTATATTCTCATTTTGTCATTGAAATCTTTTGAAGACCACTTTACTCTTGTACTTCATATGAAAGATAGGAGAAATGGAACAAAATATAAATTATTTTCCCAAACTTATAAATTTTACATCTTGAAATTCGAATGTATCTTACTGTCGGAAACTCAATATACTGTATGTCGACACAAAAAATCTGGTGAGACAAGCACAGTACACAACTTTCGATTACCGAAGGGTAAGAGAAAGTTGTTTGCTGTGCCACCGTCCCCCCAGATTTTTCTTTTTTTATTTATTCAATTCGCACAGCTGACTTTTCGATCCCGTGTTTGGACCATCTTCAGAGCTATCATTATACATATACAAGCAATATTAAAAATAATCCAACCACTTTACTTATTACAACCACTAGAAATGCAATTATATTGTACCGGTACCTCACTGTACCTGGCCATCGCATACTGTGTAAATATTTATTGTAAACGAGTTTGTTCAACAATGTTTAAAATCCACTATGATAATTTCATAATGACTTTTCGCCATATATTTGCATTTCTATTGGTTGTATTATTTCTAATATTGCTTGTATCTGTATAATTATAGCTCTGAAGATGGTCCAAACACGGGACCGAAACGTCAGCTGTGCGAATTGAATAAAAAAAAAAAAAAAGAAAAACCTACATCACAGCTATAAATTGCTTTGTGTATTAATTTTTAAAATTTTATATTAAAAATAAAATTTAATTCGAAAAAAAAAAGATTTTCTCAAATCTCGGGGGGGGGGAGGGGGTAATTACCCCTTTTACCTCCCCTCCCCTTGTATCCGTTCTTGTCATAGTGTAAGCTTTTATGTCAATTTTTATTATATCGTCGCATTGACAGTCTTGATGAAATAGGGCCAAGGGCGGATCTAGAGGTGTTTCTCGGAGGAGGGGTGGGGGTAATCTGGTGTGACTGGTTGCACAACAAACAATTTTTTCCTAATTTCGGTAATTTAACCTTCCTACGGTCTTTGGGGTCTATATGACCCCAAGAGCACTTCAAGCCTTTGTATCCTTTCTACTAGTATATTTGGAAATTTCTCCTTTTTTGACTTTTATTTTTTTGTCGTTCTAAATATGAATTTCACAATTAGAATTTTTAAAATAGTTTATTTAGGGCACTATAGAAATTGTTACAAATCCGTTCTTGGGGTCTATATGACCCCAGTAGTAAATAAAGCTCTTCTATTATTATATTTTTTGTTGGCCGGTTTTCCCAATGTTTATTATTCAAATAATAGGCAGAGCCAGGATGGCGACGGGAGCGGTCTTGGGCGTACTCAGCAGGGCCAGGTGCGTCACTTGGGAATCAAGAACAAAGCTATATGCGTCTTTAATTAAAACATCCTTGTTGTATGGAGCTCCCATATGGTCCTTGCGTTACTGTGACCAGGTCGAAAAAGCCCAGTTAAACTTTTTTAAGAGACTGCTACAACTACCAAGAGGAACACCTAATGCAGTGGTTAGACTGGAAACCAGGACGGTTCATCTCTCTCACAGGATTTTGAAACTCGTTCTACAATGGATGTACAAGATCTCTCGAATGGGGAGCGAGAGATACCCTAGGATCTGTTTTGAGAGGCTGCTATCTCTGGAGACTGGAGCGAACATCAAATACAATTGGATATCCCAGGTCAAAGCATTGTTGTACACGGCAGGACTCAGCTCTGATAATCTATCTGATCATCGAAAAATTAAATACTTTTTGGGCGAGCCTCTAAATGAGTTCAGTAGGAATCTTGTTGCGAGGGACGTCGAATTCGTTAATAATTCTTTATTCAGCAGCTTTTACAAGAGCATTATTCGTTTCCCCTATATCCGCAAGATTATCTAACCTCCAACACAAGATTCGTGTACAGTAAGGCTTTGGGCTCAGGTGAGGGTAGCTGGGAAATATTTTGTGAAGCTTTCAGTGAATAGAAACGTTTATTTATGAATAGGATATGGAAATGCAGGCAGCCAAAATGAAAAACACTCTCGATACTCTGTGAACGTTCAGACGTTTCGGGTAAAATTTATTCACCCATCCTCAGTGAACACTAAAAATAGAATACATATATAGCGTATTGATTTCAAAAAGATGACAATTTTAGTTTATACCAAGACTTACGTTCTAATGAGAGAGAGAGTTAAGTCTGTATAATGATACATAGATGACATTATTTATTCTATGTATTCTATTTAGATAATATGATGATATATATACAGGTTTTAAAATTTCTTATAATATTTAAAAACGTTGTTTTTATAGTTAAAGATACAATCAAATAATGAGGGACAGTCAAATAATTTCCTCTTAATATATAAATTTATATTTGTATTAGTTTCTATTTTTATGAAGATTATCTTTTAATAACGTTTATTTAATCAACCAAAAAGAGCATTGTACTATTTGCAACATGGAGAGACTGGAGTCCTTATTCCATATCATGGTTGTATGACTCTCTGAGGAGGCACTATATTCCGGAAGTTGTAGGAGTTGAGGAACAAGGGTTACATGAACACCATTGTAAATAATGTTAAATTAAGCAAGCTTTTCTTTTATACAAGCGAGGTTATGAAATTAAGATCATTTATTCTTTCTGAATAGATTCCGTAAATAAAAAAAAAAAAAAAAAAAGCCCTCGGGGCATGGCGTAGAGGTTAGCGTGCTAACCTCGTATACCAAACGTCGCGGGTTCGGACCCCAGGCAGTCCGATGATTTTATTTAAGCCAATTGGATACCAAATGGCTTAAATAAGAATGCCTGGACCCCTATATGTATATTTATCAATAACGGTTATCGTCTAAAGTCTTAAATGGCCTGAGTTGCCGAAAAGACTGTGTGAATGTGTGTATGAGTGTGAGTGTGAATGAGAAAAAAGTGTGAATGTTTTTAAAAAAAAAAAAAAATAAAATAAAAAAAAAAAAAAAAAAAATTTGGAGGCTACCGGTGTATTGTAATTCTCAAATGTACTACTCGACTCACTATTATGACTATATATATTAAATACTGAATAAATTTATACTTATAACTTATATTCAAATAATCTATATATAATAATTGCGGAGTGTCCGTCTGTCTGTCCGTCTGTCACGCTCTGTTTGACCAACATCCCGTTGGAATTTTGAAATGAAATTTTGGAGTCTTATAGAGGACGTTATGGAGGGTCCAGGAAAAATACTCGGGTCCCGAAATTCCTATAACTTTTTGAGTTATTAATTCTTAAAGTTACGATTTCTCCCATAGGAAATGTATAGAGAAATATTTAAGTATTCTTTGCAGTTGTGTATTCTTTGAATGTAAACAAATCCTCAAGCAGGCACTGAACTGGAATACGTAGTAATAATTTTCTTTTAGCCCCCGGGTGTGGCGTAGTAGGTAGCGTGCCTACCTCCTATACCAAACGTCGCGGGTTCGGACCCAGGCAGTCCGATGATTTTATTTAAGCCATTTGGATACCAGATGGCTTAAATAGAAATGCCCTGACCCCACAATAAATATATTCCTTACAACGGTTATCGTCAAAGTCTTAAATGGCCTAAGTTGCCGAAAAGACTGTATGAATGTGAGTGTGAGTGTGAATTTTCTTTTAGCCCACGGGGCGTGGTGTAGAGGTTAGCGTGCTAACCTCATATACCAAACGTCGCGGGTTCGGACCCCAGGCAGTCCGATGATTTTATTTAAGCCATCTGGATACCAGATGGCTTAAATAAAAATGCCTGGACCCTAATATATATAAATTCATAAATAACGGTTATCGTAAATGTCTTATATGGCCTGAGCTGCCGAAAAGACAGTGTGAGTGTGAGTGTGAATGAGAAAAAAGTGTGAATGTTTAAAAAAAAAAAAAAAAATTTCTTTTCATAATTAAGAAAAGGCGAGGGTCCGCCGCAGGCGGGCCCGAGCCAGCTGATGAGGGGGTCCAGGGGGGCGTAGCCCCCCGGCTGGACGCGAAGCCCGCCGAAGGCGGGCGACGCGGCTAGTATATAATAATATAATATTGCGAAAAAGGTTCCTTCAATCTAATATAATGAGAATAAAGCTTGGAGTCAATATGACCCCAAAGATTTCTTGTGTAGGCCTAAAACGAAGACCGTACGAAGGTTAAAGGCTCATCCTGAACTTGTTTGCCAGAATATAAATACAAATCAAATTTTCAAGTATTAATTTTTAAAATTTTACATTAAAAATTAATTTTTTTTTCAAATCTCGGGGGGGGGGGGATAATTACCCTTTTACCCCCCCCCCCCTTGTATCCGCTCTTGAATATGGCCCAGGATTGAAACGCCAGCTGTATAGGTTTTAATTTTTCTTGAAATAAAACGAGGCAAACGTAATTATATTGTAATTTGTATTCCTATTTATTGTATAATCATAAAATTGTTCTTTCAAAAGGAAGAATGGAAGACGATCTCTAAATTAACTTCAAATTTTGAATTATTCTCTCTATCTCGCTCTTTCCTTTTCTTTCTATCTTCTAATTAAAGTCCAGGGGGTTTGCATTCATTCATTTGTCATTCTATTCTATTCATTCATCCCCCTTTTTACAGCTTCTTGAGATATCTCTTGAATCATCTCTATTCTGTTCATATTTGAACTAGCCACGGCCTTCTATCTAGATATTCTTAAAAAGATTAATGGAGAAAAAAATATCTGGTGTGAGTGGACGCACAGCAGTCGACATATATTTAGTTTTAAAATTCATATATCAATTATTTTTCAGATGCACTTTAAAATGTATATTCTCATTTTGCCATTGAAATCTTCTGAAGAGCACTTTACTCTTGTACTCCATAGAAAAGATAGGAGAAATGGTTGCCATGGTAACAAAATATAAATATTTTCACATACTTTGAATTTTACATTGAATGTACCGTACTGTCGGAAACTAATATATACATGTCGACACAAAGACAAGCATAGAGCACAACTTTCGATTACCGAAGGTAAGAGAAAGTTGTGTGTCACACCAGATTTTTTATTTTTTTGTGTTCCATAATTCAGGATATTATTTTTAATAAATTGTTATTTTAAATGAATTAAATTCATAAGAGATTATTGGGACTTTGAGCTATAATTTGTTTAATGACTTATAAAAAAATTATCGTAATTAACTTTTTTGTTATCAAGCAAATACAATAAAACAATCTGTCCCAATAATCTTTAATTTTTTTTAAATTTAAAAATGAATTTATTGTTATTATTAATCACATATTAATTAAGAAATCTTTAAAATAAGCTTAGATGATTTATTTAAAAATCAACTGTCAAATTAGTTCATCATTCTTGCAATAGATGGCAGGCTAGTCTAACAGCCGATCCCCTATTAGCCTATATTTATATATTTTTATGCTTTTATAAAAGATAGATAATATATAATAACATTTATTGTTAAAAGATCAATGAAAATCAACCAAATG
>JAKCPI010014207.1:0-15813 GCA_023213315.1 Euborellia annulipes | reverse complement strand
AGAAAAAAAAAAACTTTCTCAAAATAGTTGACTTTTTTTTTTAAAAGGTCCTTCTCGGCATCTAAGGCCATTTAGACCCCATCCCTATTTATTTCAAATGATTTGTAGTCAAATCAAATGAAATAAATTTTCTCTCTTGGGATGGGAGGCGAACCCGGGACTCAGGTGCGAGAAGCTAATGTCTTCTCACTGAGCCACGGCTCCCGGAAAATAGTTGACTTAATTCCCTTTAACATGTCTGTCCACGATTTAATTTAAATTTACATACAAGGAATGTTCTATTTCCTCTGAACCCATGATATTTTTATATTTAATCATTTGTGACGAATGTCTTTGTGGCTGGAAGTATGGTAGTGTCAAAAAAATCTCAAGAAATATGCAGCCAAAAATATTTCAATTATTATGACTTTGGCTGACTTTTCAGCCACAGGTCTAGATCATCTTCAGAGCCGGAGACGGGAATAAATTCAGAAATACAATTTCAGCTACACACATTTGCTGAAGATGGCCTAGACCTGTGGCCGAAACGTATAATAAAATAAATATTTTTGGCTGCATACGACTTGAGATTTTTTAGTAAGAATTGAATAATTTCTTAAAAATTCTTAAGATTAAAGAAATACCAAGAAGCGCAACATCTAGATGGGTGGCCTAGATAAAGAAGGCTGTTAAACAACCGCCTATACGGATTTTTTCTAATAAAATTATTAAATAAAGAACATTTGAAGATACAAGAGGGTGAGTCAAATTTTTCCAATTAGGAAATAATAAATTTACTCAATTCTTTCTAAGCAATTTATTTCTAAAATTTAGTTACTAAAAATAATTCAATTTCTTGGAGTCGGGAGGAATAAAATCAGCATTGTACACTTTTATTCTAAGCAGACGTTTCCGTAACCATAACGGTTATCATCTTCAGTGCCAATGAAAGGTTTTTAAGGTGTCCCTGTCATACGTGTATATGGTAATAATTAGGGCTCGGATTTCGCCCTATTTGCCTCTTTTTAATTTATGGCTTAAAATTTAGGCCAATATGATATGTATACGTTTCATGAAATTCTGAATAAAATAAGAGGCATTTGTTAGTGCCTAGAATGCCTATTTTGGACGATTTTGGGTTTTAGTGCCTATTTCATCTATAAATGCCTTTTTTAGTGCCTATTTTAAGTTCAAATAGCCAATTTCAATGTTTTACGAGCTATACATAGCCTAAATTTAAAATTTTTTGAATTATCAAGAAAATATTTCAAGGGGAGGGGGGGGGTAAAGGGGGTAATTGCTCCCCCCCCGAGATTTGAAAAAAAAAACTTTTTTCGAAAAAAGAAAATTTATTTCTAATGTAAAATTTTAAAAATTAGTACTTAAAAATTTGATTTCTATTTATATTCTGGCAAAAAAAAGTACAGAATGCGCCTTTAAATTACCGAAATTAAGAAAAAATTGTGTGCTGTGCGACCAGTCACCCCAGATTACCAAAAATAAGACATCAATTTTTAAAATTTTTTATATTATTTCTTAAATACTGCCTTTTAAGTGCCTTTTTAAGTGCCTATTTTTACAATAAATGCCTTTTAAGTGCCTATATTAATAATTTTTAGTGCTTAGTTGCCTGCCTATTTTAAAGATTTTTAGTGCCTATAAATCCGAGCCCTAGTAATAATGTAATGTATAGGAAGCATCAGCCTGGAGCGCTCGGCAAGTAATCTTTTATTCTAAGCAGACGTTTCGGTAACCATAAACTTGCCGAGCGCTCCAGGCTGATGCTTCCTATACTTTACAATATTACCATATATGACAGGGACACCTTAAAAACCTTTCATTGGCACTGAAGATGGCAACCGTTATGGTTATCGAAACGTCTGCTTAGAATAAAAGTGTAAATGTGTTCGACAAACGCTGCTTTTATTCCTCCCGACTCCAATCTCACATACCCAGCATACAATTTAATTCAAATTCTATTTAGGCTACTTTACAGTATTTTATACATTATTTTTTTTATTTTTAAATATTATTAAAGAATTATATATATCATGTGTTGGTCCATGAGGTAATTATGAAAAACATATAACCAAGTTTAAATTAATTACTAAATACTTGGTTATATGTTTTTTAAATATTATTATTAATAAAAAAAAAAACACCATATAAATTTTAAGTCAACTTTTGGATTTATTAACTATTATTTTTTTTCGTGATAGAATATTGTATTTAGGCTTTTACAGTTATCCTTATTAAATTTGTTGAGCCTAATTGCGTGGAGAGAAGCCTTTTTTGACTTCACTCAAATGCAGATTTGCTTGGTTTTGGGTCTCTCAACAGGAATGCTGGAACATTTTGAAGCATGAATCAAACTTGTTCAAAGTTTTAGTTCAAAAAAAGCAATGAAATAATCACATTTAGAAAATGGGATTTTATTTTAGCACTTACTAGCAACGAAATAATTCAATGCGTTGCCTATAGAGACGATTTGGACGAATTATAATTTCTATACCAAGTGGAAAGAGAACAGTCCTTGTGTATAATATTAATAATAAAACCAAAAAAATCAAAATATTACCTTCTCGTTTTATAAAGGTCAATTTAAATCTGCTAACGCAATATAATTTTTCAATTAAACATTTTTTCATATGTTTTTTAAGAAAATCCTTGTTTATAAAATTTGTATAGCATAAGATGCAAGGAAAAACAGGACCTGAAAACAGAAAAATTAAGATTTAAATTTTAAAACAAAGAAAAAGAGAAAAAAAAAAATAAAATCATTGCGTGGTTTTATGAAACCACGATGCAAGTGAAACTTTTATTCGGATCGTAGGCGTTTAACTGAACATTTTCAGAAAATTTCAATTAAGGGTATTAAAATCGCGTTTTTAATCTTAACTTAATAATTGGAAAATGGGAAATCATTAGGCGCATGTTAAAAACTGAGAACAATATTTATTTAGTAATTGAAGATTTGAATCCTTTTAAATTATTTTAAAAATTATATTTTATCTATTTAAAAATTGAATAATTAAATCTCATAATTATTTTTTTATAATTCGTCATATATAATTATATAAAATTTCAACTTTCCTATTTGAGGGCTCGCTGGTGTAGTGAGCTAGGGTGTCAGCTTCCGCAAAGAAGATCCCTGTTCAAATCCTTGGCATGCGGGATTTTTCATTAAATAAGAATATTTATTTAATGTAAACAAATCCTCAAGCAAGCCCTGGATTGGAATATAGGATCTTTCCACAATAGCCCTCAGGCAACTCTACGAGGAGAGGGAGTTGCTGTGACATCCCGTCCTGTGGAAGGGACGTTAAGAGGATTCCCTCTCAGTGATGCATTCTTCGAAAGGAGTAGGCTACACGCCGGTGCTGAGGGAGTCCCTCCTCAAACTAGGACATCCTCCATAGCATAGAAGAGGTTGGATATAAGGACCCGGTTGGAACTAGAAATAAGGATTAGTTCACTAGCTAGAGACGAAAGTAGGAGGGAGGAGCTAGAGATAGGAAAAGTTAGAGACAGGAAATGATGTAACTTCACGGGGTGCCGGAAGATGGCTACGGCCAGAGGCCGGTTGGGTTTGAGGTGTGTGTCTTCGTACACGAAAGCACCTCGGGTAAATAAACGGGGATCCCGATAGGAATTTCAAATAATAATAATAATAATAATAATAACTTTCCTATTTTTGTCGTCACGGTTTGTGACGTCATGACTTGTAGCGTCACGGCCCTTGACGTGACGTCAAAGGGCTTGAAACGCAACATGCTGATAGAGGAACGAAAAAAATTTGAGGCGATCAAATAAAAGTTTCACTTTAATAAACTCCACTCAACTTGTTCTAAAAAAGTGAGATTATTATTATCTCAAAAATTATTCAATTTAGAAAAAAAAAAAAAAAAACGTGTGTAAAAAATATAAAAAGTAAAAACTACGTATTGAAAATTATGTCAAAAAAAAAAAATCTCTTCACCATCTGATACGTTAAAAATTTTCAAAAAATGTTGATGTGATCAAAATGAGAAAAAAAAATTGTCTTTGTACATCAGATAATAAAAAAATCTCGACATCGAGGACATGGTCGCAATACTTTCTCTCTATATATATTTAATATATAGGGTAAGAGAAAGTAAAAAAAAAAGTAATGTCAAACACACTTTGTTTTTTAGACAAAATCTCAATATAAAATTTTTTTTTTGCTATAAAAAAGCTAAGAAAATAATTCCCTTACCTCTATGTATTGGAAATTTTTTTCTAATTCCTGAATTTGCATTCTCCTTCAAAGATGACGACGACATTCTTCTTAATTGTATAGAGAAACTATAAACTATTCAATCAACAAATTTTCTTAATACATTTTTTAATAAAGCTCACACACAAAGAACAAAGTCGCATTTAATACTCGTTCACTCTAACCAGAATAACAGATAAGAGCATTTCTTTTTTTTTTCTTAATTATTTTCTTATTATAAAAACACCCAAAAAAAGAATTCTAAAATAATATAGCGTAATGTTAGAAGGGTCCAGAATGGCGGGGGGCCTAAGTGCTTGATCGCGCCGCCTGTCAATCCATCCATCCATCTACAATGACGTGTCAAGACGCTCCTGGCCAAATATACTTATCCAAAATTAGAGATATTATCCCCTCTCTTCTAGTAATTCCCTTTCCATCACTCCTCTATATTTGATATAAGTAACTTATATATTTTTTTTTACTTTCTCTTACCTATGTATATATGTAATATACTGTATATAGAGAGAAAGTATTGGATTCATGTCAAAAATTCGATGTCGAGATTTTGATGGATCTTCACGTTTTGAGGTCCCCTGAATCCAAAAAAGTGGTTTTTGCGACATGGTCTGTCTGTGGGTGGTTGGGTGGGTGTGTGTTCAATTTTAAGCATGAAGGAATTGAGCTATGAGGCTGAAATTTTATATTTAAGTTAAACACCCCCCGGGACCGGAAAAATAAGCTTTTAATCAAAATCGGCCAAAGAGTACTAGTACTTTACTGATGTACGTTTTCAGTTTTTTTCGATTTTCTCAAAATTCGCTCCAACGATTTTTTTTTAAATTCAAAAATCAATTATTTTTTAGATGTTCTTTAAAATGTATATTCTCATTTTGAGATTGAAATCTTCTGAAGACCACTTTACTCTTGTGTTTCATAGGGAAGATAGGAGAAATGGTTGCCATGGTAACAAAATATAAATATTTTCCCATACTTATAAATTTTACATCTGAATTCAAATGTTCCGTACTGTCGGGAACTAAATATATGTCGACACAAAAAATCTGGTGTGACAAGCACAGAACACAACTTTCGATTACCGAAGGTAAGAGAAAGTTGTGTGCTGTGCGCCAGTCACACCAGATTTTTTAGATAGCAATTCATTTCCTTTTATTTCTTTGCAACAATTTTAGACTAACTCTTGAGCACAAAAAAAACAATTGTAAGTTATTCCATATTGTTGCATTATATTTGATATATAGGCCTACATGTATATTTTTATATTGATGTGTATGTTTTTATTATATAAATGACTGGTGATACTGATGATGGAGCACAAATAAATACACCGAAATATCTCCGGAAATTGTTGTTAGCATTCAGAATTATTTCCTTTTGGCTTCCTCTGCCCTTCCTCTCTAAATTATCATCACAGCCTCCACTTCTTAATTAATTATATATATATATTAAAATTTTGCTGGGACAGATCGTTGAGGTAATGGATATGGAGAAAATATACACCAGCGAGTTGCTTTCCACAATTAAAATAATTTATTCTGCAAATATTTCGGAATGCCTACGCAATTTTTTACAGTTTTATTAATTTTATTATTCTGAAAGGCAATCAAAACAAATAATGGTGTCTATTTATTTTTAGTGCATAAATAAAATAAATCACATGTTTTTACCTTGCATTTTTATATATTTTTATATTCATTTATTATAAAATGTCGACGTTTTTGAGCAAGATTGTGGATGAAAATTAACGTAAAAACATTAGAAACATAAATTAGTCTCACACCACGAACATGTTATAAACGAAAATTTTTTTTTACAAAAACATTTAATATTATGAATATTGGGAAGAAAACATAATTGATTGACGTTATAAAATATGTCACGTTCATCTGCTAATTTGGACGCGTACCAAGCAAATTGTATGATTTTTTTTAAATGCCGGAGCAGATAATAAATAATTCAGAATAATAAAATTAATAAAACTGTAAAAAAAAAAAAAAAAATATAGCGATAAAAAAAAACTTTGCTTTGCCGGGATTTGAACTCTCGCCGTTTGTCAACCAGGGAGGCAAAAACATAGACTGACTGCTAAGCCAGCGCAGCCATGATGGTTCACTCGTTTGAGTGGCTCTATTAGATACTTAAAGCATTTAACACGAGCGCGAAACTTTCACTGCGATTTTCTCGAAAACTAAGGCCTATTCACTCAAACCCTTTTAGACTTTTTCTACCCTCAACCTCCCCTATCGAATGAGGTAAGTCTCATTTAAAAAGCGATTTCGCAATTCTTGCCATCTCCTTGTTAGAACTGCGGTCGAAGACGAATTAAAGAAGTTAGAAAAGGCGGGGGTTATCGTACCCGCATCATTTTCTAAATGGGCAACGCCGGTGGTACCTGTGGTGAAAAAGGACGGGAATATTAGGCTGTGTGGAGATTATCGCAGTACGGTAAATAAAGCACTTGAGGAAGATACATACCCGATTCCCACGAATACAGAAATTTTTGCTCTAATGAGTGGGGCAAAATTTTTTACTAAATTAGACTTGGATCGGGCTTACACTCAAGTTAGAGTAGATGAAGAATCGTCAAAAGTTTTAACAATTAACACACATAAAGGTCTTTTTAATGTGACACGCTTGCCATTTGGGATAACGAATGCCCCGGCAATTTTTCAGCGAATAATGGAGTCTCTTCTGATAAATATGCCAAACACATTAGTTTATTTAGATGATATTGTCATTTTTGGGTGTTAAATTAATGAATATTTTGAATAATTATTAGAGTCCATTAAGAAAAATTAAAGATCCCTCCATACACAAGTGCAGCACACGGCGCTTGGCGTCTCTAGCGTCGGCCTCTCTCCTGAGCATTTTCTGTTTTTTATTGTCTGTTCATCCACCAATTTCCAGGTTTTGTTCCTCTTCAATGAATCCTTTTCCTCTTCAATCGCTTGCAGCCATTTTTCCCTATCATCGCTTTCCATCACTTCCTCGTAACTTAGCATGGCCGAAAAGTTTTCATTTTCATTGAGGTCGTAATCTTGCAGTTTCTTTGGCAAGTTTATTTTTCTGCCGCTTCTAGTAGTTTTAATATTCTGTTCACCTTCTTCTTCTTCTTCTGTACTTGTGGCGTTTTCTTCTAAAAATTCATTTGATTCATCACTCACGATTGACTCATTCACCTCTACCTCTTCTCTCTTCTTCTCTTCTTCATCTTCTTCCATTTCATGATTTATTATATCGAGTTTTACTGACTTTTTTCTTTGAGTGTTAATTTTAGATTCTTCAAAAACTACGTCTCTTCTTATTACTATTTCTTCTTTTTCTTCATCCCACAATCGATATCCATTTGGCGCATATCCTATAAGAATAAATTCTTTGCTTCTTTCTTCAAGTTTTTTTAAATATCCATTAACCTTAGCATGAGCCTTACTTCCAAAAAGATGTATATTCGAGAGGTTTGGTTTTCTTTGAGTCCATAATTCTGATGGTGTTTTATTAATTGTTTCACTAGGAGATCGGTTTAAGAGATATGTTGCCACTCTCACAGCTTCACCCCAGAACTTCTTATCCAACTTGGAGTCGAAGATAAGAGCCCTAGCTTTTTCCATTAAAGTTCGATTCAATCTCTCTGCTTTACCATTAAGCTGAGGAGAATGGGGTACAGATAGATCCATTAATATTCCTTTATTCTTATACCAGTTTTTTAAGTTTGTGTTAACGAACTCTGTTCCATTGTCACTTCTGACCTTTGACACTTTCATGTTGTGATAAGCTTCAACTTCTTGAATATACTGTTTTATATACTCTGATACTTCATATTTATTTTCCAGTAAGTATATCATTGAATAATGGGTAAAATCATCCAAAAAAGTTAAAATATATTTTTTTCCATCCCATGTGATAGGATCAATGGGGCCACATAGATCTGTATGTATGATTTCAAGTGGCCTAGTAGCTCTTGTCCTTACATTATTAAATGGTAGTCTTGTTTGCTTAGCTTCTAAACACGTTTTACATATTTCACTTAATTTATCAAAGTCATTTTTATCTATGTTGATTCCTGTCGACATATCTACTAATTTCTTCATATTATTCACACCTAAATGTCCTAGTTTTCTGTGCCATAGTTGTGCCATTTCTACTTTTACCTCTGATAGAAAAGTTTGTGGTTGTTTATTAAGATTCACCATATATAAACCATTTTCATTCTTCGTTCCTTCGATAACTTTTTCTTGATTTTTAATAATTGTTACTTTATCTTTATAAAATATCACTTTTCCTTCTTTCTCTGTGATAGCACTTACTGAGAGCAGATTTTTACTTAAATTAGGAATAAAAAGTACATCGTTCAAAATACATTCACTGCCTTCCACGACACCAAATCCTTCACTTTCCATGGACAATCCCTTTTTAGCTGTTGAAATTGTTGATTTTGTTTCAGTAAAAGTTTTAAAAATGTTAATATTATTTGCCATGTGTGCAGATGATCCCGAATCCACAATAAAAGTTTTATCACTATTCTCTTCTTCACTCTTTTCAACCAAAAAAGCCACCCTGTTACGTTTTTCTTGTTTCTTCTTTCGGAAATAACAGTCTTCTTCTAAATGATTATCTTTTTTACAGATGGAGCAACTTCTTTTCACTTCCTTCCTGCAGTTTTTAGCAAAGTGTCCTATATTATTACATTTAAAGCATCTTAATTTTTCACCCTTTTTAAAATGTCTATTTTCACTTTTCATTGAAGCAAATGCGACTGCATTTTCTTCTGTGGTTTCCTTATTTCTTGCCTCTTCTGCCAGTAGCCTCGAAGTTAATTTTGTTAGTGTTCTTTCACCTTCCGGTGTAGAATCCCATGCAGTATTAAAATATTTATACTTTTCTGGTAAAGTTGTTAAAATTTTAGATATTATCATTCCGTCGTCTATGTCTTGGCTTAGGTTTTTTAATCTGAATGCCAGACCTTCGATTTTGCTTATGTGTAGTGAAATGTCTGAGCCTTTTTCATATTTTAAGTTGAAGAAGTCCCTCAATAAATTGCACTTTTGTTCTTCCGAGTCTTTATCAAAAATGTTTTTTAATTTGTTAAACATTTCTCTTGACGTTTGGCAGTTGACTATATGCAGACATATTTTTTTTTCAATTGTCGTTATAATAAATTTTTGAGCTTTGGCGTCTCGACGATAAAAATCTGCCGATGTCTTGGTGTCTGCACCCGATGGAAGGACTTCATCGCCGTTTACTAAATTCCATAAGCCGTTGGATTTGAAAATTATTATTATTTGAAACTTCCATAATTGATATGTTTCGGTATTAGTTAATTTTTCGACGGAGGTCAAATCTTCAAAGGAGGCCATCTTGTTGGTTTTCTTTGTCACGTTCTTCTTAATTTTTTACTTTTTACGTTTTTAATTTTAATTTTTTTTTTTAATTATGTGTTTGGTAAACTGGGTCCATAACCTGTTCGGGGTTTTAATTTTACTAATGACCAAACACAATTTTATTAGGAAAAGATTTATTTAGTAAAAGGGTTAAAACATTAAGATTAA
This sequence comes from Euborellia annulipes, assembly GCA_023213315.1. Lineage (NCBI taxonomy): Eukaryota > Metazoa > Arthropoda > Insecta > Dermaptera > Anisolabididae > Euborellia > Euborellia annulipes. The sequence goes on along the minus strand of JAKCPI010014207.1, from coordinate 6,030 downwards.
ATCGGAAGGAGATACAACGTGGAACTGAACTGAAATTATAAACACAAAATCTGGTGTGACTGGCGCACAGCACACAACTTTCTCTTACCTTCGGTAATCGAAAGTTGTGTACTGTGCTTGTCACACCAGATTTTTTGTGTCGACATGTATTTAGTTCCCGGCAGTAGGGAATATTTGAATTCAGATGTAAAATTTATAAGTATGGGAAAATATTTATATTTTGTTACCATGACAACCATTTCTCCTATCTTTCCTATGAAGCACAAGAGTAAAGTGTGCTTCAAACAATTTTGAGGGCAAAACGAGAATATACATTTGAAAGAGCATCTAAAAAATAATTGATTTTTGAATTTTAATCAAAATCGTTAGAGCGAATTTTGAGAAAATCGAAAAAAACTGAAAAAGTACATCAGTAAAGTACTAGTACTCTTTGGCCGATTTTGATTAAAAGCTTATTTTTCCGGTCCCGGGGGGTGTTTAACTTAAATATAAAATTTCAGCCTCATAGCTCAATTCCTTCATGCTTAAAATTTGACACACACCCACACACCCACCCACCCACCCACCCACCCACACACCCACAGACAGACCATGTCGCGAAAACCACTTTTTTGGATTCAGGGGACCTCAAAACGTGAAGATCCATCAAAATCTCGACATCGAATTTTTGACATGAATCCAATACTTTCTCTCTATATATATATTACATATATACATAGGTAAGAGAAAGTAATAATGCTCAGGAGAGAGGCCGACGCTAGAGACGCCAAGCGCCGTATGCTGCAGTTGTGTATAGAGGGATCTTTAATTTTTCATAATGGACTCTAATAATTATTCAAAATATTCATTAATTTAACATTGGGAAAACGAGTGAAGAGCATTGGACCAATGTTAATAACGTTTTGGAAACATTGTTGAAATCGGGGGTGAAGCTGAAGAAAGAAAAATGTAAATTCGGGGAAACCAGTATCGAGTTTTTGGGTTTTAAGATAGATGGAGACGGGGTTCACCCAACTAACGAGAAAATTGAAGCAATTAGTAAGGCCCCTGTTCCCAAAGATAGGAAGGATTTAGAAACTTTCCTGGGACTGATAAATTTTTATGAAAGGTTTATCCCACAAAAATCGGCGAATCTTGAACCTCTTTATCGGTTGCTTAGGAAAAACGTCGATTGGAAATGGGGAGTAGTTGAGGAGAAATGCTTTGAAAGGGCCAAGCAACTAATTACTTCTGATAAAGTTTTAACGTTCTACTCGTTAGAGAAACCGATTGTCCTACAAGTTGACGCGTCGGAGAAAGGCCTGGGGGCAGTCATATGCCACAAATTGCCAAATGGGAAAGAAGTTCCTATAGCGTATGGGTCCAGAACTTTACAGCCAAGCGAAAAAAATTATTCGCAGACAGAAAAAGAAGAGGCAGCTATTATATTTGGAGTCAAAAAATTTAATAATTTTTTAGCTCATCAAAAATTCACGATCGTAACCGATCATCGTCCGCTGTTAGGGATATTTAATTCTAAACCCTTACCCCAAGTAATAGCACCGAGGATGTTGCGATGGGCATTAATCATGAACGGGTATCAATATGAATTGATTTACCGGCCTGGGCGAGAAATGGTAATCCCTGACTATTTAAGCAGATTTACGTCGAATACGAAAGTTGAGGAAGAGGAATGTTTCGACGAACCAATTATGTTCATCGAATCATTGCCTAAAAAACCGGTAAATTCGAAAATGATTGCTGAGCACACGAGAAATGATAGTGAGTTACAAGGGGTCCTTACGTTGTTGAAGACAAACGCGACAACGTGGCCAGCAAAAGATAAAGGTTATTGGGAAAAAAGAGACGAGTTGTCAATCATTAAAGGTTGTTTAGTCTGGGGAGAGCGAGTGATAATTCCGAAAACGTTGAGGAAACACATATTGGAGTTGCTTCATGCCATGCATCCCGGGATAGTGAAAATGAAAGTTTTAGCGAGGAGCTACTGCTGGTAGCCGGGTATCGATAGAGAGATCGAGGCAGAAGTACGAAATTGTTATTCATGTGGCGTGAATGCAAGAAATCCCAACCGCGTACAACCCTTACAGTGGAACGTAAACGTACCGGACATTCCGTGGTACAGAGTCCACGTAGACTTCGCGGGACCGGTGCAAGGGAAATACATATTTTTATTGATTGACGCATACTCAGGTTGGGCCGAAGTCAAAGTGGTCTCATCGTTGACAAGTAATACGGTGATTTCATGTCTTTATGAGATTTTCGCAACCCATGGAATTCCAATCCAACTAGTTAGCGATAACGCAAGATGTTTTACAAGCCATGAATTTGTAGAGGTGATGAATAGATACAACATTAAGCACATCTTGATTTCGCCATTTCATCCAGCTAGCAACGGGAAAGTGGAACGACTGGTTCAAACGGTAAAAAGTAAAATCATGAAATTTGAAATGGGAAATTTTAAGCAACAATTATTTGAATTACTATTACATTTACATGTCATGCCAAAAAATAATGAAAAGGAAACGCCTAGTGAAAAGTTAATGGGGCGGCGCATTAGAACACCCCTAGATATTATAAGACCAGATAAAACGCCCCAGGAAGTCCGAGAGGAAGGAAATGAGAGAGGTTTTAAGCAGGGCGATAACATTTGGTACAGAAATTATGCCGCGGGACCGCGATGGCGGTTAGGCGAGGTGATCGCCGTGAAAGGTCCAAGGAATTTTGTGATCAAGAGTAAGGAAGGCGATATAATAAGACGACACATCGATCAATTACGTCATGGGTCGATGGAAGCGCCTAAAGAATCATTAAGGGAAAAATCAGGCAAAGATTGGATGAACCTTACATGTTCAAACCAGGAAGAGGAAGTTGGAGCAGGTGAAAGAGCTGAAGAAAGAAGGCAAGAGGAGGAAGTAAGATCGGATGAGGGAATCGAAGGAGCAGGAGAGCCTAGCGAAGAAGGAATAGGTGAGGGAGCTGAAGAAGGAAGGCAAGTGGAGGAAAGACAGGTGGAGACAAACGAAGAGGAAAGACCGGAGGAGACAAGCGAGGTCCGGCGGTCCGCCAGGCCACGAAGACCTCCGAATAGGCTAGATCTTTGAAGAGGGGAAGGAGTGTAGAGTATGAGTAGTCAAGGAAGCAGTGAGTGAGTGTGTTGGATCGTTATTGTTAAGAGTGATTGTTGAAAAATTAATGTAACAAAACACGAGCAAATAAACACGAGATATTAATCACGAATTCGTAGCATTCTTTAAGTAGAATAGTACACTAGAACATAATAGATATATTAACATATATATAGAGGTAAGAGAAAGTAAAAAGGTATATAATGCCCCCGGGCTTGGCATAGTTGGTAGCGCGCCTGTCTTGTATACCAAGGATCGGGGGTTCGGATCCCAGACAATCCAATGATTCTATTTAAGGCATTTGGATACCAAATGGCTTAAATAAGAATGCCTGGACCCCAATATATATATATAGGCCTATATTCATAATAACGGTTATCGTAAAAAGTCTTAAATGGCCTAAGTTGCCGAAAAGAATGTGAATATGAGTGTGAATGGGAAAAAAGTGTGAGTGTTTAAAAAAACAAAAAAAAAAATCTATAATGGCCCCTCGGCGACATATACAATAAATTTGATTTAAAATATAACTATGATTAATATTTGAACATTTTCAACTTGTTAATTAGGATTAAATTTTAAAGTCAAATACTTGGAATACTTTGTACAATACCTAAACCAAATAATTTTAAAATGTCCATTAATGCGTTATTATGAAAATTAATTATTTTTTTTTTACGATAAAGAAGTGTTTCTCAAACAATTTGTAGCTGCGACACACTTTTATTAAGTCGAAAATTCCGCGACACACTAAAAGTAAGAATACTACTGTATTGTATAGTTCTATAGTTTGTAAATGTAACATTATATCTGAAAACAGCAAAAAATAATATACTTTTTATTTGTTTTAAGTAAATTTAGTAATATGTATATGTACAGTGAGGGTCCCACCCATGCGTTTTCTTCTTGTGATTATTTCATTGTTTTTATAAAAGAAAATAAAAATCTTTATTGGAAATTTTTTAGTTTTGAACCATGAAATAATCACAAGTAAAAAACGCATGGATGAGACTTAATATTGTCCCTCACTGTACATAACAAAATCATAATTTTTAAAGAAAAATATAAATTTTTAATGGGATGGATGGGGCTGATGTAGAGAAAAAGGTTTTATTCAGAGAGTGAATCCTCTCCAAATGACTGTTATATAACAGTTCAATGGAGAGGATAAGTGAAACAAGATTTCCCTTTAAAAATTCCAATTTTAAGGTTTATTCGAATAAGCAACCTTTTAACAAATGAGACCATTGCCGAATATATATTCTTTTTGTTTTATTTAGAAGGGTTAGCCGACCCTTTTAGATGAGACATCGTTTCTAGGGAGCACCGCGTAGAGGTTCCTTCCAAGCCCCCCCAAGAGCCTCTTCTTCTTAAAGCTCTTCAATGATAGACGACACGATCCATTGAGTAGATGCTCTTCACTTTAGCTGTTTGTTGTGTCCTTTTAAATAAATCCTAGGAGATTCTTCTTCGACCGTTTGTAAAATTATAATGTTCTATCAAACTGCCTGCTGATTATCCATCAATTTCAATTTGTAAAGAGATCCTGTACTCAGGTATGGATTTGTGAACAAGTTGAGAAAAGAATATTTTCATTTGTTGGCAGAGTATTGATGTAAAAATGAAATAAAAATAGCTGGATAATGAAAGTTTGTCACTCTAAATAAACTTCAAAATAAAGACAAATAAAAACTTTCTGAATGGCATTTGACTCAAGGATCGAAATTGTTAGAATATCGTCGTCTAACCTGAAAAAAATAATCATTCTAATTATTAAAAAACAAATTCAATCTCTTCTCTTTTTATATTAATTTTATACAATACCTTTGAGTAGAGTATTTGATTGATTTGCAAAAGAATTCCATTAGAGCAGTGGTTTCCAATCTGCGGCCCACTTTTTCCGTAAAAAAAAAAAAAAAAACGCTGAGGCCCAGTGTATATATAAAGAATAATTTTATATAAATATATATAATTTTTATCTTTTCTTAGACGTCCGCGGCCCAGTTCCAATCGGCCCGCGAACCACAAGTGGAGGTTGGGAACCGCTGCATTAGAGAATAAAAGAACAAATTTAAAAGATTTGGAGTTGTGATGTCAGATTCAATTTTACCAAAAAACAAAAAAAAAATTTTTGTTTTTTTTTTTCACAATCGTTGGCTATTTATTATAAAGTGTGATGTAACTAAGCACATCACCTATCATCTCAATTTTAGTTCTTCGATGATCATTTGTTATTTATTTATTAAGAGCCCTAAAAATAAAATTAAAGATTTAGTTTATATTCAGGTGAATTTTAAGTTAAAGGTTAGATACATTTATTAATATTTACCTTTTAATAGAGAGAAAATTAAAAATTTTTGCTCTTCTCAATAAAACAATCACATATTCACTAAATAAATAAAAATCAACACAAAAAAGTTTTATTTTCATTTACTACAAAAAAGACTTTGAGAACTTGGGCTTTGATCTTTTAATTAGATCTGACCGCATCTCTTTATGAATCGTTAATGGAAGAAACGAGATTTAGAAATTATTATTAATTGGACCCTGTTACTCATTAGTGTGTCAAGCGCCAGCTACCGAGTTTTGAGAAAATTAACATTAAAGTTTTTTGTTTTGATTAGATTATATATAATTTTTTTGTCAATTGTGCAAGTAACATTAAATATAAATTTTTTTTTAGGACATATTTCATAAAAAAGACTATTAATTATAGCATTTGAAACAATATTCCATGCTTAACTTAATTTTTAATTTTTTGGCGCTTGTCACACTAATGCATAACATGGTCAAATTAATCTACACTGTACACTTACCATGAGAAAGAATAAATTTTTAGACAGATAACTTTCTTAAAACTGAGATGATGTTTCTTCATTAATCGTTTCATGTTTTTGGTTTAGCTTCA
>JAKCPI010014206.1:0-17690 GCA_023213315.1 Euborellia annulipes | reverse complement strand
GGGTGTGAGCGATTCTGAAGCCCTTACAAGAAGATGGAAGATTCACAGCCCCTCGCTGCACAGTTAGTCAAATTGGCAAATATGCCAATATAACTTTCATTTTTTGGGCTGATCTTTACAAATTTAAAGTTAAATATAAGGATGTCCTTAAATATTTTCATATTATATCTAAAGGGGTAGGTAGGGGTAGGGTACTACAACTTGTCAAAGTTTGAAAAAAATTATAATCTATGAAATATAAAGTTACGCTTTTGTAAATAAATCAGTAAAAATATGACATTTATAAAAACTAATTTTATTTAAAGAAAAATTTACATGGTGTAGACTACTCTTTACTCAAAGGGCAAAAAATTGCAAGTTTTAAGAAAATTTGTAGAGTGGGAAAATAACTTGGGTGGGAGGGGGGTGGCCTTTAAACAAACAGAAATAAAATTAATTTTTATATAAAATTCTAAAAGATTTTAATGAGAAAAACAAATGCAATTTTATTCATTAATTTATTTTTATAATTGTATGTGAATTAATGAATATCTATAAGGGGATGCGTGAGCCGAGGGGGGATCGAATTATAACCAAAACTACAAACAAAGGAAATATATTCATGAAACGAAGAACGGATTTACAGGCTTGTGGCATGTTACGACACAAAAACGTAAGCAAATTCAAAAAAAAATCATCTGAATTTTTACACTTATAATTAGGGGAGGCGAGTGGAGCAACTGCTTAAGAAAATCAGGCATTCAGCCAGTGGAAAAGAAAATTCCACCTCCAAAAATCTCACTTACTACTAAGGCACTGACGAGAGATAAAAGTTTAGAAATTTGTATTTTCAATTAATTAATAATAATAAATATCATAGGAGAATATAAATTCTCTGTTAGAGGGGTGGACGGTGAGGAGGGAGGGAAAAAAATCATTGCTTAAATGTAAAAAAATTACAAAAAAATAATTTTCTATTTTCATTTTCATTTTTAAAGAAAAAAACTATTTTGTTCATTAGAAGGGGTGATTTACACCCTTTCTCACCCTCCCTCTGGGGTACACGAATTCATCATAGAGTTATATTTAAAAAATTGGATAATTTTATCAGTATATTATAAGAGAGAAAAATAAAATACAAAATTACTTTAATTCGTTATGCAAATGAGATGTGAAAATATTCATTACCTTAATAATAAGATGACCAGGAGGGGAGTTTGGGGGATGAATGTCTTATTTCCACAATTCACAACACAATAGAAAAGAAACTAACACACGCGAGAGAGAGGAGAGAGAGAGAGAGAGAGAGTGGGCTGAACCGAATGACTCATGGCTCGACTCAAATAGAACTAAGTCAGCCTGATAGGTAGGCAACAAGCACGCTCTAGTAGCATTGCTCTCTGAGAACCCAAGAATTAAAATTATCGAATAAGTTCTCTATTAAAAAAATTCTATTCACTTGCAAACTAACGGGGTTTTATTCCGTTGGGAATAAATTCGAAATTAAATAACTATTAAGACTCACTTCATTTATCCACCAATAAAACTCACCCCCAATTGAAAAAAATAGTTCCAAGTATTATTTTTTGTATTTATTTATTTATTAGGAATACATTCGAAGTGAAAAAAATTTTAAAAGACTTATTTAATTAATTCACCCCTAAAACTCACCTCCAATTAAATAAAATATTAAGGTCATCCCCCCCCTCTTTTTTTCACTTTCTTTTTATTATTTTTCAAATCTGCCAAAAAAATAGGTATTTTGTTATTATTCTCAACCCCTTTACTCTACTCATCCTAGCCTAAATTCAATCTACTAAAATTTATGTAATATAATTTAGACCTTCTGAAGAAATGTTAAGGCTAAAATATTCCTTTTCATCGCTCCAAATAGGATTCAGATTCTCTATAATTAACGAAAAGGGGTGGAATAAGTAGGGGCTCCCCCCCACAGTACGGTACATTCGATTTTCAAGATGTAAAATTTATAAGTATGGGAAAATGTTTATATTTTGTTACCATGGCAACCATTTCTCCTATCTTTTCTATGAAGTACAAGAGGAAAGTGGTCTTCAGAAGATTTCAATCACAAAATGAGAATATACATTTAAAAGAGCAACTAAAAAATAGTTAATATATGAATTTAAAAAAAAATCGTTGGAGCAGATTTTGAGAAAATCGAAAAAAACTGAAAAAGTGCATCAGTAAAGTACTAGTACTTTTTGGTCGATTTTGTTCAAATGCTTCGTGTCACGTCCCATGGGGGTGCCTAACTTAAATATAAAATTTCAACTTCCTAGCTCTTTTCGTTCTTGAGATATTTTGTTCACAGACACACACACACACACAGACAGACAGACAGACAGACCATGTCGCGAAAACCACTTTTTTGGATTCAGGGGACCTCAAAACGTGAAGATCCATCAAAATCTCGACATCGAATTTTTGACATGAATCCAATACTTTCTCTCTATATATATTTTAGATATATACATAGGTAAGAGAAAGTAAAAATGCTATCATAAAAAACCGCATACAAAAATACTTTAAAATGTCTCAATAGTGTGGGACTAAATATTCAATGTGCCCTCCTGAAGTCCCTTAACGCACTGCACACAACCTTCTCTGAATGAGAAAATAAGTAAGTATAAAAAGAGAGAGGGGTGCTCCCCCCGAACTAGACATATTGACAGGGGAGATTAGCATAGAGGAAGTCTTAGCTCGGGTAATTTACGTTGTCTATAGTATAGTGAATTTAAAAAAAATATACATATCAATTAATATTCAAAAGATTTTAGTTCATCGTTTCCACTTTTAATTTACAAAGGGATAATTTGAAACACAGTGGTTGTTTTCAATCGAAAATGTTAGTGTTAAGTTATTAATTCCAAATAATCCAGTTGAGAGTTGTTCTCTGGCAACAAGTTCTCTTGAAACTTGCAAATCCGATCCTCTCTCTCTGGCATTAGACAACGATCCTCAAATTAGTTACAGTACAAAGTATTAGTTATACTCATAAAGATATAAAACCAATAATAACTGAATTTATGTAGACAAGAATATAAATTGTATTATTAAATAGGAGCTAGAGAGGCGTAAAATTCCTCCAGACAAATGAATATTTTTTTTTACTTTCTCTTACCTCTATATATATGTTAATATATATAGAAAGTATTGGATTGATGTCAAAAATTCGATGTCGAGATTTTGATGGATCTTCACGTTTTGAGGTCCCCTGAATCCAAAAAAGTCGCATTTTCGCGACATGGTCTGTCTGTCTGTGTGTATGTGAACAAAATATCTCAAGAACGAAAAGACCTAGGAAGTTGAAATTTTATATTTAAGTTAGGCACCCCCCTCTGGGACGTGACACGAAGCTTTAGAACAAAATCGACCAAAAAGTACTAGTACTTTACTGATGCACTTTTTCAGATTTTTTTCGATTTTCTCAAAATTCGCTCCAAAGATTTTTTTTTTTTAATTCAAAAATCAATTATTTTTTAAAATCTCTTTAAAATGTATATTCTCATTTTGCCATTGATAGGAATTTCTCCTATGGTTGCTATGGTAACAAAATATAAATATTTTCTCATGCTTATAAATTTTACATCTTGAATTCAAATGTACCCTACTGTCGGAAACTAAATATATCTCTACATAAAAAAATATGGTGTGACAGGCACAGTACACAACTTTCTCTTGCCGAAGGGTAAGAGAAAGTTGTGTGCTGTGCGACCAGTCACACTAGATATTTTTGGACTCAAGGGACCTCAAAACGTGTATATCCATCAAAATCTCGACATCGTATCTTTGACATAAAACCAATAATTTCTCTCTATATATTAATATAGGTAAGAAAAAGTAAAAGTAAGACAATTTAATATTGTGTTAATAATTTATCAATTTTTTATCTTTTATTAACCTGGTTATTCGTCAAGGAAATATAAAAAATATTTTATATTCTTCAAAATTTATTCATTTGGGAGAGGGGATTACCTTTCGGATTATCCGAACACCACCACCCCTCAAAATAAAAATAAAAATTTCTGCCACGACACTATAGAGTGTGATTGGATTAACTAACAGTCAGCAATCAATTCAATCTCGAAATTAATCTCCTCAATAGGGGAAGAACGAAATCCTTTCCTCTATTACTTTCTTCCTTCCTTATTCCCAATTCATGAATAAAAAATGAATTTGACGTCAATACTAATGAATATGATTGTTTTCGAATTTGTGGTCCCCTTTCTTATTCCCCCCATCTTCTCATCAGATGCAAATCTGCAAAAGGTGAGAGATCTATCTTATGTTTTCCTCTCACGTCTCGACCAGAGAGAATGAATTACTCGAGGGTCGGTGCTCTCTGCTAGCTGGTTCCCTTCCGGTCCTATCATCCATCCCTGTTCTACTCCCTACCAACATCTCTACCATCTCAAATTCATCCCTTGCTGGTAATCTACCTTGCAAGCCACGCAAGAAAGCAGACTCAGATTGCTTCGACATTTAATTTAGAGAATTTGATTTGAATATCCAATTTTCTCCATTTTAAACTGGTTGACACGTATGACCAGCATATGATGATAGGGTGATTTTATCAAATTTAATCTTGGCAATCTAGAGGAGCTCTAAGATTCGATCAAAAATTTTCTTCTTTTAAATAATTTGACTTGTTTGTAGTTTCAGATTTTTGTATTTTATAAATAAAGTAATAAATAATTCGTTGCGATTATTTAATATAAATTAATAAGAATTGAAGAGTAATGCTTGAAAATAAAATTTAAAAGTGTTGATTTAGAGCAGTAGTGTCCAAACTGCGCCATGAATTCAACCCAACTGTTGAAACAATTGTTAATCAATTTTTTGCTATTTAACTATAGATTTAAATAAATTGTTCCTAAATCTATCAATCACTGTAACCAAACTGAGGACAAACATGTTTTATTTGGCTGCCTCTGCTCACATCTTTTCAAAAATGTTTTAAAAAAATATCTGAACGTACAGTATTATAATACTAATTTTTTCATGATAGATAACATATTTTGTATCAAAATCTTGCGAGATCAAATTTGAAGATTAAAAAATAAGACTTCAGTAGATCCGAAATTATTTTAATTTCCCATTGTCAACGTTTCGGGGGCTAAACATCACCCATCTTCAGGACAAGAATTGTTAAAAATTTCACTGTCTTTTACTTTCTCTTACCTCTATATATATGTTAATATATAGAGAGAGAAAGTATTGGATTCAGGTCAAAAATTCGATGTCGAGATTTTGATGGATCTTCACGTTTTGAGGTCCCCTGAATCCAAAAAAGTGGTTTTCGCGACATGGTCTGTCTGTGTGTGTGTGGTCTGTGAACAAAATATCTCAAGAACGAAAAGAGTTAGAAGGTTGAAATTTTATATTTAAGTTAGGCACCCCCCATGGGACGTGACACGAAGCTTTTGAACAAAATCGGCCCAAAAGTACTAGTACTTTACTGATGTAGTTTTTCAGTTTTTTTCGATTTTCTCAAAATTTGCTCCAACGATTTTTTTTTTAATTCAAAAATCAATTATTTTTTAGATTCTCTTTAAAATGTATATTCTCATTTTGTGATTGAAATCTTCTGAAGACCACTTTACTCTTGTACTCCATAGAAAAGATAGGAGAAATGGTTGCCATGGTAACAAAATATAAATATTTTCCCATACTTATAAATTTTACATCTTGAAAATCGAATGTACCCTACTGTCGGAAACTAAATACATGTCGACACAAAAAAAATCTGGTGTGACAAGCACAGTACACAACTTTCGATTACCGAAGGTAAGAGAAAGTTGTGTGCTGTGCGCCATCACACCAGATTTTTTCAATTGTTTATGATTTAACAAATGAATGTAGCCGAAATGTAGGCAAGGTGAAATTAAAATAATTCGGACGTCTTATTTTTTCTTCTAATTATACTAAGCCTTTCTACACATTTTTCTTTGAGAATAAAATTTAACAAATTATAAATTTTATTATTAATCTTATTGCATAAATTCCACTCTCAAATGAATTTTTTATTAAATATAAGAATAGTAGAAAAATTTCATAATTTTATATACAGCCTTGGCCATAAGTATGAGGCACCCCTAAAAAGCTTGCATATCATATTTATTTCTTAAAATAAACTAAAATTTATTTTATAAATGTTAAATTAATTTAATAAAATGTTTATTAAACGCGTGATTATCTTATTTTAAAAGACGAAATACAATAGGTGTGTAAAATATAAAATTAACGTTATTTTGTCAATTTCTTTAAATAGCGTAAACGTCTTGATACATAGGTAAAAGTTTAAAAAAAGGTGTGGGATTGACTTATTTATTTAAAAAAATATCCTTTTGCTTGAAAATGCCAAAAAATTTCCAAAAAAAGTGTAAACATACAAGTGATTCACGAACAAGGCAAGTCCCAAGTAGAAATTGTCAAAATAGTGGGATATTCACGAAATGCAGTACAATCTGCACTTAAACGATTTTCCGAGACTTGTTTTCATAAAAATAAATTAAGATATGGGTCGAAAGCGTGTCACCACCAAGCTCCAAGATAGAATACTTTGTGAGAGAGTCGCTAAACAATTGGAAAAAAACGTCTTCTGACCTCGCTGCAGCCTTTTTGGAGTAAAATGAAATTTCAATTAGTGCTTGAACAGTAACAAGACGACTAGGGGAAGCAGACATGAAAGGGTAGAAGGCCAGAAAGAAGCCCTGGTTCACGGTAGCCAACAAGAAAAAATAGGGGAAAAAAAAGATAAATTAATATAAACTGTTTTTTTTATAGACATTGCATAGATATGAAAAGTAACCATTATTTTTGTTTAATTGAATGTAATATCTTACTTCAAAGTTGGATTCATTGGATTAGACAACACGGGACCAGTTTTCTTCCGTCAAATGTTTATTATGATTCATAGCCCATTCTAGACGCTTTTTTTTGTCTTTTTCTTGGCTTCTTTCTGGCCTTCTACCCTTTCATGTCTGCTTCCCCTAGTCGTCTTCTTACTGTTCAAGCACTAATTGAAATTTCATTTTACTCCAAAAAGGCTGCAGCGAGGTCAGAAGACGTTTTTTCCAATTGTTTAGCGACTCTCTCACAAAGTATTCTATCTTGGAGCTTGGTGGTGACACGCTTTCGACCCATATCTTAATTTATTTTTATGAAAACAAGTCTCAGAAAATCGTTTAAGTGCAGATTGTACTGCATTCCGTGAATATCCCACTATTTTGACAATTCCTACTTGGGACTTGCCTTGTTCGTGAATCACTTGTATTTTTACACTTTTTTTGGAAATTTTTTGGCATTTTCAAGCAAAAGGATATTTTTTAAATAAATAAGTCAATCCCACACCTTTTTTTAAACTTTTACCTATGTATCAAGACGTTTAAGCTATTTAAAGAAAGTGACAAAATAACGTTAATTTTATATTTTACACACCTATTGTATTTCGTCTTTTTAAAATAAGATAATCAAGCGTTTAATAAGCATTTTATTAAATTAATTTAACATTTATAAAATAAATTTTAGTTTATTTTAAGAGATAAATATGATATGCAAACTTTTTAGGGGTGCCTCATACTTATGGCCAAGGCTGTATATATCATTGTTATAGTTTCAAAATACCTGGTATACTTTTATAATAATAATAATAATAATAGTAAAACAAAGATTTTTATATTTGATATTTATTAATTTATGACGAAATAATACGATGTCATCATAGGCTCTTAAAACGAATGAAATTAAAAATTCAAGATATAGGCTATAATATATTTTGAACACACACGAGGAAGAGAGGCTGCTTTGAAAAGAGCGTACCAAAAAAAAAGAGAGAGAGAGAAGGAAAAAACTTAATTATATTAAGGTTATTAAAAAGGCATTAAGCCTTAATGGAGAGGGAAGAAGATAAAGATCGAAATGAATGAGAGAAAATTTAAGAGAGCAATGATGAAAATAAAATCTCTTAAAAATTATACTGAATTCACCTTGCAATAAACCAAAAATTAATCACGCAAAAAGCAAATAATAAAATTTACAAATTGGAATCTATCATACCATTTGTTCATTATTTGAAAATAAAAAATTACTAATAATGAAAATTTTATATTAAATTATTTTAGATAATGTGAAATAGATCACCTACTGGGAAGTTTTTTTCTTAAATCATCTTTGTCTCATTTATTCAAATTTTTATTAACGCCCTATATATATATATGTAAATATTTAAAAAAGAAATTTTCTAAATTTTCGCTCCATTTAACGTTCAGATTAGGAGACAAAAAAAAGAGGACACTGATTAAATATTTAATTGGCGAAAGGATTAAAAAAAAAGAGAAAGATTAAAATTAAACTTTGAAACAAAATATCAATTTGAATTTAATAGTGGGAAATTCGATTTCCTAATGGGATATATCCTGTTGTGTCCAACTCTATATATCTTTGGAATAAATAATCTTCTTAGGCACCAATTACGAAGGCAAATTTAGCTTTCATTGCACGACAACTTTAAATTCAATTCTAAATAAAGCAATTGGTTTATTCAAGGGACTTTCAAAATCACCCGATTGGTGTTAAAATTTAAAAATTCATAGATCACAAACTATTTTTACTTTCTCTTACCTCTATATATGTTAATATATATGGAAAGAAAATATTGGATTCATGTCAAAAATTCAATGTCGAGATTTTGATGGATATACACGTTTTGACGTCCCCTGAATCCAAAAAAGTGGTTTTCGCGACATGGACTGTCTGTGTGTCTTTCTGTTTAAGTTAGTCACCACCCTAGGTCGGCCAAGTCGGTCAAAAAGTACTAGTACTTTACTGATGTAGTTTTTCAGTTTTTTTCTCAAAATTCGCTATAACGATTTTGATTAAAATTCAAAAATCAATTATTTTTTAGATACTCTTTCAAATGTACCATCTATTGCAATAGTATTGAGAATAAAGCCCGGAAGTTAGGCAGCCCAAATGGCAGCTGGTCTGTCTAAGAAATATCTTTTTCAAAGCAGGCAATAGGGCGATCGGCCTTTTTTACCATAAAAATTTATCTTTTAATATATTAGTGAACGTGTACCATTTGGGCTGCCTAACTGCCGGGCTTTATTCTCAATACTATTGCAATAGATGGTATATTCTCATTTTGCTATTGAAAACTTCTGAAGACCACTTTGCTCTTGTACTTCATAGGAAAGATAGGGTAAATGGTTGCCTTGGTAACAAAATATACCAGGTAAATATTTTCCCATACTTATAAATTTGACTTCGCCCCCGAGTTTGGCGTAGTAAGTAGCGTGCCTACCTCCTATACCAAACGTCGCGGGTTCGGACCCAGGCAGTCCGATGATTTTATTTAAGCCATTTGGATACCAGATGGCTTAAATAGAAATGCCTGAACCCAATATATATATTAATTACAACGGTTATCGTCTAAAATCTTAAATGGCCTAAGTTGCCGAAAAGACTGTGTGAATGTGTGAAAAAAATTTGACTTCTTGAATTCTAATATATAGGCGGAAATTAAATATATGTCAACACGAAAAATCTGGTGTGACAAGCACAGAACACCACTTTCGATTGTCGAAGGTAAGAGAAAGTTGTGTGCTGTACGACAGTCACACCAAATTTTTTATTTTTGAGGAAAAAAGATCCGAGAGATTTTTTTGTTTTGAGCCCATCTTCAGAATATATTACGTTAATAGAAATTCGTAAAATTTATGAAATTGTTTAATATATAATCCTTATGTAGAAGATTTTATAGTGAGCTACAGAAAAATTATTTGAGATCCAAAATCGAGACATATAACAAAAAATTCCAGAAAATCAAGAATGTTCCCTTTAAAAAGCATTGGATCCTATCTTCACTTTTGAAATCAAAAATCAAAGATTTATTATAGGCTAATAATAAAAATAATTTTGTAGAAACAGAGTATGACTCTATATTAATTAGATAGCTATTTATAAAATTCATAAAAAAACAATATTATTTTAACAAATAAAATGATTATTTTTTCTAAAAAATTTCAGGTTATCATAAAGAGGAAGCCCGTCGTCTGGTTTCGCGGCTAGTAAATTTATAATAGCCCATTAATATAAATTGAAGGTTCCTGAATATGCTCCCGAAATTTTCGACAGAGACAAATAAAAAGTTTTAGCAATTTATTATATTAAAAAGAGAATTTGGTTAGACCTCTCAACTATTTTATTATACGTCAGCAATCAACTATGTATTGAATGATATTAATTGAGCTGGAAGGACCTGTCTTGAGGAAGCCTTTGAAAACTTAGGTTCCAAACTTCTACTTGAAATCCCTGAATATGTTATAAACACATTAAGTTTGGAACCTAAACCTCCCTTAAAACAGGAACTCCTAATTAACATCATTCAATGCATAGTTGATTGCGAATATATAAAATAAAATAGAACCCAAAGCTAAAATAAAATAAATAATAAATGTTATTTTTAAATGCTTTTATTATGTAATAGTTCGGTGTCTTTCCTGGATGAATAAAATATGGATCACTAGAATGACGGTATGCTAACGAAGCCTAAGTAATACCGAATAATGAAAATTTCTATTAGGAAAGTAAGTACCCGGAAGAAATAAATATTTCAATAAAATAAATATTTTTTCAAACAATTTAAAAGTAGAATAAAATGTCAGTATAATTAAAAACATTCCAAATTTCTCCCTTGTTGATATTAAGAAAATAATAAAAGTGCTTTCTACCGAGATAAAATATAAAAATAAAATTTTAATATTATTAAATATGTTATCGATTGATTAAAAATAAAAAGGGGGATATTATTAAAAAAAAAAGATATCAAATTCATTATTAGATAAGTGCAGAGTCAAATGATGAATTGAATTTGACACCCAATTGTTTTATTTAATGTACCAAGAGGAATTGATTTATCTGTCAAAAATAAAAAAAAATATTTCAAGTGAGGAAATTTAAATTATAAACACGCTTTCTAATAAATTTAATTTAATTTCTCTTCCTCTTTGATGACATTTCGGTTTATCTCGTTGGCTTTTTCAATAATTGATCTTACGTTATATTACTTAATCGAAATACAGAAAGGAGGAAATCGCAATCATAATTTTAGTTTTTAACTTTGTCCACCCATTGAATACTACAGTATTATCAATAGTAATGTTAGTCTAATCGCAAAAAAATAATAACTATTCAAGTATTGTAGCTTTTGGAATTAAAATTTTTTCGTCAATGATAACTCAAAAATCTGGTGTGGCTAGTCACATAGCACACAACTTTCTCTTACTTTCGGTAATTGACAGTTGTGTGCTTGTAACACTTGTGTCGACATATATTAGTACATATATTAGTTTCCGACAGTACATTAAATTAGGATTAAAGATATAAAATTTATAAAAATAGAAAAATATTTTATATTTAGTTAACATGACAATTATCTCTCCTGTGAAGTAGTAGGCCTACCATTTATTGCAATAGTATTGAGGCTAAAGCCAGGTAGTTAGGCAGCCCAAATGGCAGCTTGTCTGCGTGAGAAATACCTTTTTCAAAGCAGACCGAGGACCCTTTTTAACAAAATAATCATAAAATTATTATCTTTTAAAGGGAGTTCAGAAGGTAGATGTTACACATGTTTTTCCCGATAAGAGGGGGTTGTGTGTCTTAAAAAGTAAGCTAAAAAAACGCCTATTACGAAAATTTGCTAGATGTCAGAATGGTAGCTAATAATTTAATGCATCTGCTTGATTTTGATTGATATTTAAGAATGAATACTTTATAAATGTTATTATATATTATGTATCTTTTATAAAAGCATATAAATTTAGGCCAGATATAGGCTATTAGACTAGCCTGCCTTCTTTTGCAAGAGTCCTGAACTATTTGACACATCATTTTTAAATATATCTACTAATCTTATTTTAAAATTTTCTTAATTAATATGTGATTAATAATAACAATAAATTCATTTATAAAATTAAAAAAATTAAAGATTATTGGGACAGATTGCTGTATTAGCTTGATAACAAAAAAATTAATTTCCTTAATTTTTTAATAAGTCATTAAAAAAAATATAACTTTCTGTCCCAATAACCCTCCTCTTAATAAATTTCAAGATATATTGAAATAAAAATTATCTCAAAAATTTAGTGAGCGTGTGCCATTTGGGCTGCTTAACTCCCGGGCTTTAGTCTCAATACTATTGCAATAGATGGTATAAGAGTAAAGTGGTCTTCAAACAAGTATGTGAGCAAAATGAGAATATACATTTTAAAGGACATCTAAAAGAATAAGTGAAGTTTTAATCAAAATCGTTAGATTGAATTTTGAGAAAATCGAAAAAAAAAAAAAAACTGAAAATCTAAAAATTTATTTTCACGCTAACTTCGCTGACTTCACATATCAAAGAGAAACAGACTGCTGGACCCACTTTTTTATTGAGACGTTTGGCCTGACGCTTGAGGGTAGGGGATCGCTGTTATAAAAGAAACTGAAAGGATCGCAACCTTGATTCTTGGTCGCCATCCACATACACACAAGATGAGAGCTCCTGAGCTATCAAATTTGAGAATGTTTTACTAAACTTAATTTGTATGCGTTATTTTCATTTTAAAGCATATGCTCTAAAGGATATGCTTGAAAGTTTTAATTACTCACACAAAAGTGAATTTTTATAAATGTTAATTAAATGAATTATGGAAATAAAATGCTAATAATTTTTTTTAAAACATATTTTATGGAAATGGAATTTCGTAAAATGGTTATGCTGTGAGGGAAGGTAGTAGCGCAAGAGGTGATATTCAAAAATTACATTTTATGCAATCTCCCTCCTCTACTATCGTCCACATGGATATCCATCAGAGATATCATCGTGCTGTGATGCGTGACAAATCGAAATAGACATTGGTCATTCGAGCCGGATAGTTAGTTAGCGGGGAGATAACGACAGAACGGCAGTCAGTGAAAAAAAAAATATGGAAAGGAAAGAAGAGAAGACAGATAAAAAGTGACTTTTTTTTATTAATATCCTACTTGGAATCATTTTGTGGAATGGAATGTTTTCAACTTAATTTACTAAATCTTTGAGATTATTCGGTGTTTAGTGAGAGAGCAAATTAGAAAAGAAGTCCCAAGATTACCTATAGGCCTACTTAGCAAAAATAATGCGTCAAATATATTAAATGCAACTTTACTATTAAGTACATGGAAGGAGAGGAGGCTAATCACTCAGATAAAGACCTAGGCCCTCGAGCTTCGAGTAGTTGGTAGCGCGCCTGCTTTGTATACCAAGGGTCGAGGGTAAAGGTCCCAGGCAGTCCGATGATTTTATTTAAGCCATTTGGATTCCAAATATATATATTTTCATAATAACGGTTATCGTAAAAAGTCTTAAATGGCCTAAGTTGCCGAAAACACTGTGTGCACTTGGGTATGCGTGTGTGAATGGGAATGTGAATAGAAAAAAGTGTAAATGTTGTTTAAAAATGGGGGTTCAAGCACATTTATTTATACCATTTGGTGTCTAAAAGATTTAAATAAAATGAGGATGAGGTATATGGACAGCCAAGGCGAAAAATAAAATAAAAGTGCAGGACAAAACCTGACAATGTGATATTAATTTTTGTCCTGATAATGAGTGGAGTCGGCACTCGAAACGTTGACAAAATATAGACTTTAATTTTATTTTTTACCTTAGTAGCCCATATACCACATCCTCATATTATCTCTAATCATCAAGAAAGTATAAATTTAAATAAATATTCATCTTACGGCCTGGGAACCGAACCTGCGCCCCTTGGGCTTTAAAACTATCACAATCGACTTTTGACAATACCTCTGTCCTCTCGGTTTAAGGGGAAGAAGATATTAATATTACTGTAACATGAAAAAATATGCGAGTTATTAAAAAATTATTTTTTTTAGATGGCTATCAACTTCAGATTATGTCTGAAGCTTAAATGGACGGTGTTATACATAAAGGAACGAAGAGCCATTATGATCGAAATTGAGTTAAGACC
Organism: Euborellia annulipes; assembly: GCA_023213315.1. NCBI lineage: Eukaryota > Metazoa > Arthropoda > Insecta > Dermaptera > Anisolabididae > Euborellia > Euborellia annulipes. Next base: position 3,675 of record JAKCPI010014206.1, on the reverse strand, counting down.
GCCAACTTGTAGGGAAAAAGAAGATCTACCTCTTTATTTAAATCACAACATTATTATTCTGTGCACTTTTTTTGAATAAAACAAGAAAAAAGTCATTGCCATTGGGTTTGTTTACAAATGAAATGCCTTTATCTCAGATTTAGGTTAATGTCGCTTTAAGCATAATATCGTCCAAATATGAAGTTCCATTGACGAAAAGCTGTGGCTTAATGAAATTGGAGTAGAAGAAATAACAATATAACAACCTAATTATTTGATTTTTTTTTTAATATTATTTAAACATCCTCACTGTTGACCTTTCGGAGGTCTATGTCCTCAATGCCTGCTGGCTATAATACAAGTGTAAAATCCAACAGTAGGCCTACTGAGCATCTATGTTTGAAATTAATCAAGCAGCATAGCTGCTGTCGCTGTTATATTGGGTTAGTCATCTACCTCTGAGGATGGCCTAGACCTGGGGGCCGAAACGTCAGTCGTAATAGTATTAATTTAAATAAAATGCAATAGGCTACACAAATCTTTTTTTTTCTTCTGACTCTATTATCATAAAATTTGTAAAGAGGACCCATATAAATTCTATCCTCTATATAACTACAAGTATATAAGCTTACCAAACCCAAAACCCCCCCCAAACCGCCCCACATATCTCCCCTTTTTATTTTTATATGTAGAGATTTTTTTAGCGGTTAATTTTTCAAAAAATTAAAATTTTTTGAAAAATAATCCCTTCCGGGCCCCCCCCCACACCACAAACAAAATTACACCCATATTTTAAAATTCAAAATGTGAATAAATAAAAAAAATTTTAAACATGGGTAAATATTTATATTTTGTTACCATGGCGCTATCCCTGAGGCCTGATTGGTTGTTTCACACATCGGACATATAGGCCTATAAGTATGATATTTCATAGAGACGAAAAAGATAAAAATTATGTAATATACCGGTATATTAAGAGGTATAAGCAAAATAAACGTTATTAATATTGATTGACAGGTTAGATATATATTATATTAACACGCTCAAATCATAAATTGGCTTTTCTTATTTAATAGTCATAAATAAATATAAATGTCAATCAAATGCAGTACAAATCTCTTTTATAATAAATGTAAAATTTATGCGATATGAATTGAAAAAAGCTCAATATTAATGCAAGTGGAAGAGTGGGGTTCCCCTTAAAATTCGCTATAGATTCAAGGTATAAATAAAATTTAGAAAAAATATAAAAATATTGAATTGGAATAGGATACCAAATGTTTTAAATAAATATGCCTGGATCCTCATATAAATCGTAATTATAATATTAAGTATCGTTAAGGTCTATATGGCTATAAGACTTTAAAAAAGCCTTTAGCTTCTAGGAAAGAAATTTACTTAACAATAATATTTCGATACATTGAAAAATTAATAAATAAGAAGAAAGAAGCCCTATCCGGTGGCCGAGAGGTTCGAGGAGTTGACAAATGTCAATATTGATAATCTGAAAGCCAAGGAGCGTGAATTCGATTCCAGGCAGTGCGATGAATATTTATTTAAATCATTTGGAAAATGAAATAAATAAATGTGCCTGGACCTTTGTATATAACGTATTTATTATTATGAGTATCTTCTAAAGGATATATGGCCTAAGATGCCGAAAAGGCTAAAAAAAAATTGTGTTTTTTTTAGATAGATAATATCTATCAACTTGTCCATAATCAGAATAGAATATTACTCTGTTTTTGACTAAATGTAAAATAAAAAAAGAAGAAGAAAATGGAGCTTTTTCAGTTGGTAACAAAATATAAATATTTTCCCATGTTAATAAATTTTACATCGCCCTCGGGTTTGATGTATGGGTTAGCGTGCTGGCCTTCAATGCCAAGGGCCCTGGATTCGGATCCCAGGCAGTCCGATGATTTTATTTAAGCCATTTGAACACCAAATGGCTTAAATAAGAATGCCTGGACTCCAAATACATTTATACTAAAATAACGGTTTTCGTCAAAAATCTTATATGGCCTGAGCTACCCAAAAGACTGTGTGAATGTGTGTGTGAGTATGAATGAGAAAAAAGTGTGTTAAAAAAAAATACATCTATATTTTGTAATATATTGGCGGAAACTAAATATAAATATATGTCGACACAAAAAAATCTAATGTGATAAGCACAGAACACAAGTTTCGATTACCGAAGATAAGAGGAAGTTGTGTGCTGTGTGACCAGTCACACCAGGTTTTTTTATATACGGAAAAAGACAAATACTAAGAATATCAGAAGCTCAAATCTCATTCATTCTTTCTTCGATCATTAATTATCACAAATCCAGGATATCAATAAAAAATTATATAATAAATCCAGTTTTCTCTAACAATCATAATATTTTCATTTCTTCCTCCTAATCATTTATTTTTTAATTTTCACAATATTTTGTCACATTTATCGTGCAAAAGAAAAAAAAATGAAAAATTAAAATCCTCTCCTCTCTTTTGGATATTAAATGTTTACATTTGGAAAATAATGAGAGCGAGGGTCGCATGGAATCGGAGAGGCGAAGAGAATAGGGGTTTGGGGTTGCAAACAAAGCTCAGTTTAAACTGTTTTCAATTTAATTTTACATCACATTATTATCTATATATTTTAATTGTGCTAATATTTGGATTTTGAATCTCTTCAATTGAAAATTACGTTTGTTTAAATAAATATTATATCGAATAACCATTTAGAGGTGGAGCGTATTAAACAGAACAAAAATAAAAGAGAGCAAATTGCTCAATATCAAGTCGGAGAAGATTAGTAAAAAAGATTTGAAATATTTATTCAGAAGACGTTAAACATGTTTATGACAAATTAACCAAATCAAGCTTATCGAAAAGTATAGGAGTAAAAGAAGCTCACTGAGCTTACAAAGGGCTCATTAAACCCGTAATAAGTGACATGGAAATAATGTAAAATTGTAAAAAAGAGTAATTTTTTTGTAAAAGGTAAAAAATTTTATTACAAAAAGATAGAGCCAATAAAGAAATTCACTGCTTTAGTTCATTTAAAAGAAGTGTTAAAGAGAATCGTTAAAACAATCCACAAAAAAATATTTAAAAAATTAATTGCTATTTAAAAGGACTCTTGTCTTAATAGTAATAGAACTCGCATGCCTGACACTGGCGTTTAAAACCAAAAAAGAAGAGGAATTAAATAAAATCATAAATTGGGAAGAACCCTCAAAGTTTTATTTTATTGAGGATCAGAATACACGCAATAAAAGTCAGATAAATTATAAAGTTTGATTAGAAAAGTATGTGAAAGAGCGAGGTGAACTTGAAAAAATAATAAAAGTCTATGAAATAAAAATGGGGTACAAAAATTAGTTGCTGGAAAGCAACTGGCAAACTCACTAATGGATTTTTCGATTAATTGCTCTTCTAGAGTGGATTATCTGTGCATAGTAATTAAATCTTTTTAGAAATTAATACTTGAGCATGAACTAGAACTGAGTAGCCATTAATAGAAAAAAAATCATTATTAAGTTGGGTTATTATCATTTGGATTGCCTATCTCTCAGTAAACCAATGAAAGTTTAAATAAATCAAGTTTTCTTGAATTTTAAAGTTAGTTATTTTAATAATAACTACAGGGAGGAGTTAAAATTAAAATATAGACTTAAGATGGGGGAAGGAGAGTGAAAAATCTGGTGT
>JAKCPI010014205.1:0-12162 GCA_023213315.1 Euborellia annulipes | reverse complement strand
GGAATTGCAATTTACACCCTCCAGGCTATTCCTGGAGAAACTGAAACCCTTCTCTGACTCGTTTAAGCTCATAGAGCCACCTCAAACCCAGCCTCAAAGATACAAAAAAATATCAGACTCCCAAATGTGTCAACAAGTGACGTCTTTTCGCAAACACAACAAAGACACTTGAGAACTTGGGCTTCGATCTCTCAATTAGATCTGACCGCATCTCCTTATGAATCGTTTATGGAAGAAATCAACGAGTAAATCTTTCATTTCAGCTCTCTGTTTGGAAGCTAAATTAAAAACAAATCGAGGGATCCTAACAACAAAAAGATCTAGCTAAAGATTAGAGAAGGTAGACCTGAAGATAACAACAACAACAACAACAACAACGAATCTCCAACAGAGGCCTAAAATGAAAGAGATCCACGTTGATTTCTCCACTAATTAATTTACGAGAAGAAAATGCAGTGCAGGTTCAAAAATAAATAAAAACCCATCAACATCTCGTTGGTATGGTGCATCCCACCTCCCCCTATATTTAATTGACTAATCTGATCTGCAGTAAATTAAATCAATCGAAAAGTGAATACATTTAACTTTGTATTCTTTTAGATAGAAATCATACCTTAAATCCTGGGTACCAAGATGATGATGAGTGAAATCCCTCGAAGGCATCGGTCGATGCATGTCAGGGGGAGGAATTTAAAGAAATTAAATTATTTTAAATTTTGACAATTAAAATTTTATAGAAATTTTTTAAGTGAAAGAAAATTTATGAAATGTGAATATCAAATTTTAAAAATGCAAATTTAATTAATTAAATTAAAAGACAAAAAAAATGAATTATTGATATTTTTAGAAAAAAAAAATCTAATCATATTTAGGGACAGGTGTAAAAAAACATCCTAAAAAAGCTATTCTAATCCCCCTTTAAAAGCTTTGCACCATACATAAACTTACTATTGTTGTTTCTACTGGCTCGGAGCTCTCGAAATCTACAAAAAAAAAAAGATAAAACTAAATTAGAAAATTTATATATATATATATATGGCATTTGTGAATGTGCGTTTGTGAGTATATGGAGGGTACATACTCAGGGGCGCCGGAACGAATTTGAATCAGGGGGGGGCAACCTCTTCCTATATGGAGATGATATGATTGCCCTCGGGGCTTGGTGTAGGGGTTAGAGTGCTAACCTCGTATACCGAACGTCGCGGGTTCGGACCCCAGGCAGTCCGATGATTTTATTTAAGGCATTTGGATACCAAATGGCTTAAATAAGAATGCCTGGACCCCAAATAATATATATTCATAACTGTTATCGTCAAAGTCTTAAATGGCCTAAGCCGAAAAGACTGTATGAATGTGTGGGTGCATGTGAGTGTGAATGAGAAAAAAGTGTGAATGTTAAAAAAAAAAAAAAAAAAAGTGATGTGATTGAAAGGGAAAGAATATAAAAAAAAGGTTTAATAAGAGTAATAATAATTAAAAAGAAACATTTGCTTGAATACAATTTTTATTTATATAAATATATATATATATCAATAATAATATTATTTATAAATCATGGAAATTATTTTTTAATTTTGCCAAAATGTTGAATTCTAAAGTCATTACTATTTATAAATGTAGCCATGATATTTTGGATATCTATTTCATCTACGATTTCTGGATATGTATTTATTATGCATACATGATTTAATCGTTCTTGCGTCATTGTTGAGCGAAGATATGTTTTTATTCTTCTTAACATAGAAAATGAGCGCTCAGCGGTTGCTGATGTGGCCGGGATCACTAAAAGTAGTTTTAGAATATTTCTCAGGTTAGGAAATAATTTTTTTGATTCTTGATTAAGATTTTTGTATTTTATTACAAAATCATTCAAGCATTTAGCTTGAGGAATTAATTCCCTAAAGAAATCAAATTCTCTTTTGACCTTTTCTTCTACAAACTCATATTCTTTTAAAATATCTATAACAGATTGGTCCCAAAAACGGGTTTCTAAAATAACAATTTTTTCGATTTGTAGATATTTTAAAAACCCCGGTTGGGAGAATCTTAATTCAATCTCGTTGATTATCCCATCAATAACTTCATAGAAAGTTTTTCTAAAATATTCTTCTATTGACGTGAACTTGTGTTCAGACTCGTTAGGTTTATATAGAAATTTTTTAGGAATCTCTCGCTTTCTCGGTAACGAGGGCTCCTCAAGATTCATTTCTTTTATTTTTTTCTTTACATCCTTCCACATTTCATTAAAAAATTGTTCTGAGCGTTTTTTTTTTAAAGATTCTAAAACTAACTCAACAGCTTCCTTTGCCCCAGCTACAGTTTGCGTTTCACTTTGAAGAACATTGCTCAATTGATCAGTTAAAGAAAACATTAGATAACTAAGTCTAATTCCAAAGTATATAGAACCCTTTGATAATTGATCATAAAGTCCCCTGGCTTTGGACCCTATATCATCATTACAAGATGCTAATGAAAATAGAAAGTCCAAAACAGCAGGGTAAGTATTGATAACCCCTGACAATGAAGTATGTCTGATGGTCCAACGGGTTGGGCATAATGGCCGAGGGCCAGTTTTCTCTATTCCATGAGCCTTAGCAATCTCATGAAAATTATGTGATCGTTTTGGTGATTCTTTGACAATAACTCCTATGTCGTTTACCCATTGAAGGCAATCACGTATTAAAGGAATTCTTTTTGAAGAATCCTGCACAGCCAAATTTAGAGAATGAGCTGAACAATGAATAAATAAAGCCATTGGTTGATCTGCCAACACTCTTGATTTGACACCGTTTTTTATTCCGGTCATATTTGATCCTCCGTCATAGCATTGTCCTCGCAAGAGATCCATACTTAAATCAAAACGAATAAGCATGTCTTTTATAATATTATACAATGATTCCCCAGTCATAGAGTGAGTGTCATAGAGACCAAGAAAAAACTCATCAATTTCAAGAGTATCTTCATCTACAGATCTGATCGATATAGAAACTTGTTCTTTTCCCTGTACATCATTGGTTTCATCAACAATGAGAGAATATTCTCCTCTTTTTTTTATTATTTTAATAATTTTACGCAAAATATCATGGGAAATAATTCTCAATATTTCATTCTGAATATCTGAAGAATTATATGATTTTTTGTGTTTTAAAAATAATTTTAATTCTGGAATGTCATTTTCCCTGAGACGTAATAATTGAATGAAATTTCCTTCATTAATATCATGTGCTCTAAATGCAATTCCCTGACGAGCTAAATATAATGCTGAGGTTATTATTGTTTTTAGAGCGATTTGATTTTGTATTTGAACAGATAATGTTTGTTCAGATAATAAGGAAATAATTGGAGTATTTTTCTTCAGTGCTTCTAATTTTATAAATGATTCTTTGTGAAAAGCAGATTTTTCGTGACTTTTTACTTTCTCTTACCTATGTATATATGTAATATATATATAGAGAGAAAGTATTGGATTCATGTCAAAAATTCGATGTCGAGATTTTGATGGATCTTCACGTTTTGAGGTCCCCTGAATCCAAAAAAGTGGTTTTCGCGACATGGTCTGTCTGTGGGTGGGTGGGTGGGTGGGTGTGTGGGTGTGTGGGTGTGTGTTTTCAATTTTAAGCATGAAGGAATTGAGCTACGAGGTTGAAATTTTATATTTAAGTTAAACACCTCCCGGGACCGGAAAAATAAGCTTTTAATCAAAATCGGCCAAAGAGTACTAGTACTTTACTGATGTACTTTTTCAGTTTTTTTCGATTTTCTCAAAATTCGCTCTAACGATTTTGATTAAAATTCAAAAATCAATTATTTTTTAGATGCTCTTTCAAATGTATATTCTCGTTTTGCCCTCAAAATTGTTTGAAGCCCACTTTACTCTTGTGCTTCATAGGAAAGATAGGAGAAATGGTTGCCATGGTAACAAAATATAAATATTTTCCCATACTTATAAATTTTACATCTGAATTCAAATATTCCCTACTGCCGGGAACTAAATACATGTCGACACAAAAAATCTGGTGTGACAAGCACAGTACACAACTTTCGATTACCGAAGGTAAGAGAAAGTTGTGTGCTGTGCGCCAGTCACACCAGATTTTTAATTTTATGATAATTTTTTTTCCAGTTTTTATACCCATCAATCACTAAGTTTGTTTCATGATTTTTTTCACATTTTACTAATTTTTTTCCTAGCGCTTGGACACATATGAAACAAAAAATACTTTTAGTCATTGAGTCAAAATGAAGCCAAGGGTATGTTGTGAACCACTCATTCTGAAAATTATGATTACGTCCAGATTGGGTCCATGGAGGAATATCCAAAGGTTGATACGGTTCGTTTAAAGAGCATATCTTTTCGTGTGTGTTTTTAGTAAAAGCAAAAGAAACACTCTTTACAGGAGCAGATGGATCATCGGCGATGTTTTCTGTTAAATAAATGAATAAATTATTTAATTGAATTTCCGATCTCTGAGCAAGGCAACAAAACAATAAACAAGCATAATGACTCATTTTTTGAAATTATTATATTAATACCTATGGTGTTTGTGGAAGAAATGTTACTGCTGGTACTAGGGCGATGCTCATGGTGCAAAGGACTACCCGTGCTAATGCTTCCTTTTTCTAAAGAGCATACGAAAGAACCAGATATAATAAGAAATTTTCATTTTTTTATTAAATTTTTAGCGTACGTATATTTTTGGCGAAGAAAAATAAGTTTTTAAGAGTAGGCCTACGGCCATTCTTACCTGTTTCTTTTTTAAAATAATCATCAATAAATCGACGTTTCATTTTTTTCTTCTTATAACTGTTAATCAACTACACTAAATAGTCTGTAGTCCTTTATATTTAACTTTTACAAATATATAGTTTAACAATATGCAAATTATTTAATCAAAATTTTTTTTAGGCTATATAGTAGATTTGTTATTTACTATTTGAAGGAAATAAATATTTTTAATTTTCTTTATTTTAATTTTATTTTTCCAAGGCATAAAGTCTCAAGTTTTCATGTTATCTAAATTTTATTATTTTAATTCCATATAAAATGTATTTAGAATTTAGAAATACAATAGGTCTATATAAAATAAAAAAAATTTCTTACTTTTTTAATTTTTTTTAAATTTAAATAAAAAAAATTTTAAAATATATCATTTTTAAAACTAAATGAAATAAAAGAAGAAATTTTGCCCCCCTGCCCCCCCCCTGTAGGATGCCAGGGGGGGGCAATGTACCCGTGCCCCCCCCAGTTCCGGCGCCTATGTACATACTCACAAGTATGTGTTACTAAAGTAAACAAATAGGAAAGAATATTCACCTGGCACGGAGTTGAAGATCACCCGAAGCCTCCTGGCTCAGCTTCTCAGCTCGACACTGGCACTACACTTCACTACACTACACTGCACTGCATTCATCTGAAAAAGAAAAGATTTATTGGACTGTTTCTCTCACTCTTATTTGGCCGTAGTCAGGATAGAGTCCTGGAGACTTCTGTCCGACCTCGCGATTTCTTCGCTGTTTTGAGGTGATTTAGACTCCTTTTTTCTACGGTATTTAGCCAGAAAGATTACACCTGACTACGGCCTCTTATCAAATGAATGAATGATGTGAGTTTCATAAGGAAACTTTAATTTTAATTATAATAAGGTGAAGGAAACTGATGAATTCATCAAGGAAATAAAACCCAGAGTAGACAAATTGAATATTCACCTTCCGTCAAGTTGAAGATCACACGAAGCCTCCTGGCTCAGCATCAGCTCCCAAATTGCACTGCACTTATCTGCAAAAGAAAAGATTTATTAGAAGAGTCGTCGAATTGTATTATATTTTAAATATATAGTTATATATTTTAGCCCAAATAAACTCAAAAAATTGTCTCATTCCAAAGACAAGTAGGAAAGGAATTTTTGTAATTATTTCTTGAATGAAAATAAATCCTTATCCTACTCACTCAAAATTCTATCACCCAATTAATAAAAATGATGTCAATGTATATATATTTATGGAATAATGGCTAAAATGATATCTATGTGCCAAAAGAATAAATATATAAACTTTTTAGTTATATCTATATACATAGGCGCCGGAACTGGGGGGGGGGGCAAGGGTACATTGCCCCCCCCCCCTGGCATCCTACAGGGGGGGGGCAGAGGGGGGCAAAAATTTTTCTTTTATTTCATTTATCTTTAAAAATGATATATTTTTACTTTTGAAAAATAAAATCTTCTAAATTAAAAGAGTAAGAAATTCAATTTTGTCAAATTTTTTCCAAAAATTTTTGATAAAATCACTAGCAAATTTTTTAAAATTTTAATTTTATTAAAATTGTGATTTTATTTAAAATTTTTAAAGTTTTATAGTAGATTTGTTTTTATTTTATACTATTTGAACATATTAAATTATTTAATTTTCTAAAAAAAAATTTTGTGCCCCCCCCCCCTGATTCAAATTCGTTCCGGCGCCACTGTCTATATATATTTATTAGCAAATGAATGCCAAAAGGGAATCTAGGCATATATATATATATATACATATATACAGATATATGGAATTAAAAACTATAAAACCAAAAAGTGAATATTTTTAAACCTTTATCCCAATTAAAATGATACTAAATAAATCAATTTGGATAGATTTTAGTCTCCTTTTTGGTATGAAATGAAAAATGACATTCCTGTGTGAGTGTATCCAAATTTACAAATAAGTATTATGAATAATTATATAATTATATTTGAATGAAATTAAATGAATTATTAATTTTAAAATAATCATAAAATTAGAAAGAACTTGAATGTGTTAAAAGGAAAAACATTCAAAGTTATGACAAGCCCATGACTTCAGTCAGGAAAAATAAATATAGATGCAATTGTCAGGGGATTTATTTAACAAATATTTTAAATTCCCTAATTAAAATTAATAGATATGCAAATCAAAGTGAATGAAAATATAAATGAAAATAAGAAAATGTGAAATCCATGTGATTGGAGTGAGAAATTTAATATTTACAATTACACTGACGTCTATTAGGACATGATAAATAAATGGGTTAATTTGAATAGAGAATAATTAATATTATTTACCTTTAAATTGATTTGAAGAAATTATAAAAACATGAAAAAATAAACATTTATTATCTTGACTTGACAGAAGACAAGGCGCGAATTTGGCAAAGGCAAAGATGAGAGATTGGAGGTGGCTAATTGAAGAAGGTGCAATTAATTCTCTACAGAAATAATCAAGTTCATTAATTTTGAAAGTTTTAAAAATTAATTTTACTTTAAAAAGGAATTGTAATAATTTTTTTTAAATTATTTCTAGTTTTATTTTAATTTTTTTATAATGTGTCATACTTGTTTTTTTTTTTTATAATATCATTAAAAAAAAAATTAAAATAAAACTAGAAATAATTTAAAAAAAATTATTACAATTCCTTTTTAAAGTAAAATTAATTTTTAAAACTTTCAAAATTAATGAACTTGATTATTTCTGTAGAGAATTAATTGCACCTTCTTCAATTAGCCACCTCCAATCTCTCATCTTTGCCTTTGCCAAATTCGCGCCTTGTCTTCTGTCAAGTCAAGATAATAAATGTTTATTTTTCCATATTTTTATAATTTCTTCAAATCAATTTAAAGGTAAATAATATTAATTATTCTCTATTCAAATTAATCCATTTATTTATCATGTCCTAATAGACGTCAGTGTAATTGTAAATATTAAATTTCTCACTCCAATCACATGGATTTCACATTTTCTTATTTTCATTTATATTTTCATTCACTTTGATTTGCATATCTATTAATTTTAATTAGGGAATTTAAAATATTTGTTAAATAAATCCCCTGACAATTGCATCTATATTTATTTTTCCTGACTGAAGTCATGGGCTTGTCATAACTTTGAATGTTTTTCCTTTTAACACATTCAAGTTCTTTCTAATTTTATGATTATTTTAAAATTAATAATTCATTTAATTTCATTCAAATATAATTATATATAATTATTAATAATACTTAATTGTAAATTTGGATACACTCACACAGGAATGTCATTTTTCATTTCATACCAAAAAGGAGACTAAAATCTATCCAAATTGATTTATTTAGTATCATTTTAATTGGGATAAAGGTTTAAAAATATTCACTTTTTGGTTTTATAGTTTTTAATTCCATATATCTGTTTATATATATATATAGGCCTAATTTCCCTTTGGGCATTCATTTGCTAATATATATAAATATATATATATTTTTTTGGCATTTAGATATAATTTTAGCCATTTTTCCATAAATATATATACATTGACATCATTTTTATTAATTGGGTGATTGAATTTATTTTTATTCAAGAAATAATTACAAAAATTCCTTTCCTACTTGTCTTTGGAATGAGACAATTATTTGAGTTTATTTGGGCTAAATTATATAACTATATATTTAAAATATAATACAATTCGACGACTCTTCTAATAAATCTTTTCTTTTGCAGATAAGTGCAGTGCAATTTGGGAGCTGATGCTGAGCCAGGAGGCTTCGTGTGATCTTCAACTTGACGGAAGGTGAATATTCAATTTGTCTACTCTGGGTTTTATTTCCTTGATGAATTCATCAGTTTCCTTCACCTTATTATAATTAAAATTAAAGTTTCCTTATGAAAGTCACATCATTCATTCACTTGATAAGAGGCCGTAGTCAGGTGTAATCTTTCTGGCTAAATACCGTAGAAAAACGGAGTCTAAATCACCTCAAAACAGCGAAGAAATCGCGAGGTCGGACAGAAACCTCCAGGACTCTATCCTGACTACGGCCAAATAAGAGTGAGAGAAAGAGTCTAATAAATCTTTTCTTTTTCAGATGAATCCAGGGCAGTGTAGTGTAGTGAAGTGTAGTGCCAGTGTCGAGCTGAGAGGCTGAGCCAGGAGGCTTCGGGTGATCTTCAACTCCGTGCCAGGTGAATATTCTTTCCTATTTGTTTACTTTAGTAACACATACTTGTGAGTATGTACCGTCCATATACTCACAAACGCACATTCACAAATGCCATATATATATATATAAATTTTCTAATTTAGTTTTATCTTTTTTTTTTTGTAGATTTCGAGAGCTCCGAGCCAGTAGAAACAACAATAGTAAGTTTATGTATGGTGCAAAGCTTTTAAAGGGGGATTAGAATAGCTTTTTTAGGATGTTTTTTTTACAGCTGCCCCTAAATATGATTAGATTTTTTTTTCTAAAAATATCAATAATTCATTTTTTTGTCTTTTAATTTAATTAATTAAATTTGCATTTTTAAAATTTGATATTCACATTTCATAAATTTGCTTTCACTTAAAAAATTTCTATAATATTTTAATTGTCAAAATTTAAAATAATTTAATTTCTTTAAATTCCTCCCCCCAGACATGAATCGACCGATGCCTTCGAGGGATTTCACTCATCATCATCTTGGTACCCAGGATTTAAGGTATGATTTCTATCTAAAAGAATACAAAGTTAAATGTATTCACTTTTCGATTGATTTAATTTACTTTATATCAGATTAGTCAATTAAATATAGGGGGGAGGTGGGATGCACCATACCAACGAGATGTTGATGGGTTTTTTATTACTTTCTCTTACCTATGTATATATGTAATATATATATAGAGAGAAAGTATTGGATTCATGTCAAAAATTCGATGTCGAGATTTTGATGGATCTTCACGTTTTGAGGTCCCCTGAATCCAAAAAAGTGGTTTTCGCGACATGGTCTGTCTGTGTGTGGGTGGGTGTGTGGGTGGGTGTGTGGGTGTGTGTGTGTGTGTTCAATTTTAAGCATGAAGGAATTGAGCTAGGAGGTTGAAATTTTATATTTAAGTTAAACACCCCCGGGACCGGAAAAATAAGCTTTTAATCAAAATCGGCCAAAGAGTACTAGTACTTTACTGATGTACTTTTTCAGTTTTTTTCGATTTTCTCAAAATTTGCTCCAACGATTTTTTTAAAATTCAAAAATCAATTATTTTTTAGATGCTCTTTAAAATGTATATTCTCATTTTGCGATTGAAATCTTCTGAAGACCACTTTACTCTTGTATTTCATAGGGAAGGATAGGAGAAATGGTTGCCATGGTAACAAAATATAAATATTTTCCCATACTTATAAATTTTACATCTTGAATTCAATTGTACCCTACTGTCGGAAACTAAATACATGTCGACACGAAAAATCTGGTGTGACAAGCACAGTGCACAACTTTCGATTACCGAAGGTAAGAGAAAGTTGTGTGCTGTGCGCCAGTCACACCAGATTTTTTATTTTTGAACTTGCATTTTCTTCTCGTAAATTAATTAGTGGAGAAATCAACGTGGATCTCTTTCATTTTAGGCCTCTGTTGGAGATTCGTTGTTGTTGTTGTTGTTGTTATCTTCAGGTCTACCTTCTCTAATCTTTAGCTAGATCTTTTTGTTAGGATCCCTCGATTTGTTTTTAATTTAGGTTCCAAACAGAGAGCTGAAATGAAAGATTTACTCGTTGATTTCTTCCATAAACGATTCATAAGGAGATGCGGTCAGATCTAATTGAGAGATCGAAGCCCAAGTTCTCAAGTGTTTTTGTTGTGTGTTTGCGAAAAGACGTCACTTGTTGACACATTTGGGAGTCTGATATTTTTTTGTATCTTTGAGGCTGGGTTTGAGGTGGCTCTATGAGCTTAAACGAGTCAGAGAAGGGTTGCAGTTTCTCCAGGAATAGCCTGGAGGGTGTAAATTGCAATTCCTTTGAGGCTAGGGACCCGAGGGCTCCACTGATCTGATGGTGGAGACGGGGTCACCCACGCTCTCTATTCTCTTCGTCTTTTCTGATTGTAGAGTAGGTAGGATCTGCGAAAGAGGCTGGCCCTCTCACTCCTTTGCTCATAATCCAAAGAATCACGTTCACCCTCACTGATACGATTTCTTCAGACTCCCCGCTCGGTTTACAGAAAATATTTTTTTCTCTTTTATTTATTATTTTCCTTTACTACAAACTTTATTTGTTTGTATTAAATGAAAATAACTTTTTTTGGTGTTTATTATTTGACTATTTGTGTGAAAGAAGAGTAAAAATTTTACAAATAAAAGGTATAAATATAACAAATTTAAAATTTCCATAATTAACTCATTAGAGTTAATTCTAATTCAATTTTTTTTTTTTTTTTAGGACAATCGACTCATTTTCATAATAATAAATAATAATAAAATATATTTATCAAGGAACTAATAGAAAGACGAGAGTTGTGCTTAATTACATCAAACTTTATAATACTAATAGATATATAAAAAGCCAGCGACGGCGGAGAAAGTTGAATTGATTTATTATAATCTCTTAATTTGCCTTTTTCTTTAAGAGCTTAATTTATGCTCTTATTCAGTAATGGAATGCTTTTCCTAGTCAACATTAAAGCAGCAATTTCTGAAAGGTAATTTTTTTAATATAACTTTACCATTAAATAATTTCGATTGAATTTTTATTAATTAATTTTCAGATAGATGATCTTCTAAAATATAGAATGAAATCTCAGAAAATTGACAATTTCGATCCTCGAGCCAAATACCGACCAGAAAGGAATTATTATTAAATTTACCACTCAACTCACTCACTCATACCGTACATACATTTTGCAATTTATTTCCGGGGATCAAATTGAAACAAGTACAACGTCGAGAATGCTTAAGTGCCGTTGTTGCCGTTTATTTACTTTGAAGAAAAAGAATAACGCAAGCAAAGATTCTAACGTTATATGAATTCAAGAATTGAAATTGAGCCATTCTTGTCTGTTGATTGATTTCATGTTCTCTGTACTGCACTCAGGGCCGAGGTGCCTGGAACTGGATGAGATTATATTCCCATTGCTCCAATAGAGACGTTGACTTGGTTGAGTTTTTGCGCCAAGCCGTGTTTTAATTCGAATCATTTTTTTATCTCGAATTACTAAACCCGCTTTTTTTCCTATTTCACCCCACTGTGCGTCGCCTCTTTTTGTGTTTTTTACTGGAGGATGAGATTATCTCCGACCTTTCAATCCCCATGAGGAGCTTTTTGCAAGATGAACTTGAACGCGAACGACTTAAAACTTCAGTTCCGCTCAGCCATTTGCCTCTTCATTTAATAAACTTTTCTATAAACCATTTGGGCATCTGTGACTAAT